>BLSH010190013.1:134454-159866 GCA_018402905.1 Glandirana rugosa
TGTACCGACGGGTGTTTAAGTCATCTTGGGTGTTAAGGGGGAAAATGTCGGGTCCGTCCGGGAGTCAAAGTTAGTCTTTTACTATGGGGTTAAATAATAAAAATAGATAAAAAATCACTACAAGAGGATTTAGTCTAGTACCTTGTCACATTATACATACGGTCGGTTGTGTATCGGTTGTTAGGTTTAAGAAGTATACGGGCAGGAAAACAAACCTTTGGGGAGTGACACCTTCTCAAATTTTAAAAAGGAATAGGATTGGGAGTTGTACCCCGACTGTTTTTTTTTTACTTGAAGTACGGATGACCAGATGGGAAGGATAGGTGGTGTACGGTCAAATGAGGAGAAACTACATTATCATCTCGTACCGGGTTCTGGGCATCAAAGAGGAGTAAACTGGCATGTGGTGGATAGGAAGGGTAGACCAGTAGGCATGAAGTTCATTTTTTTTTTGTCAGCCCCATGTTGAGGGTTAGGATAAGGAAAAATTTTAAACTCTTCCACAGTGAGGGGTTTCCAAACAAAAGGACGGGCATATGAAGAATTTGGATTGTTGGCTATGTGTTGGCTGGCATACATATTACACTGTTCCATGATCTGATTTAGGAGAACATCACTAAAAAATAGATAAAAATAATAAATTGGGGTATCATTTTCTGATTGAAACTGAGGGCCTGCCTGGGCTGTAAAAGGGGGAATTGTGGGTTCTACTGAATTTGTGGGCAGCCATGTCGGATACAGCAGAACATCTGGGAGGCTACCATGAGCCCTGCCTTGTTGTTGGGATGCCCCATTGCTAATATCTGGCCAATCCTCTGTGCTTGCAGGGCAACTTGCAGTACTATTGATGGATGTCTGCCTATCCTGGAGTGCTGCGCTGCTGGTGGATGCCTCCATATTCATTGCGCTGCTGGTGGATGCCTCCATATTCATTGCGCTGCTGGTGGATGCCTCCATATTCATTGCGCTGCTGGTGGATGGCTGCTCATATCGCCTGGGCCTTTTTGTAACAATTCTGTCCTCCTCTGTTTCCATTTCAGAGCCACTGCTTTCTGCTGGCTCATAATCACTATCAGAGTCTGATGGAGAGAGTTCCCCGCTACTCTCATCCGACATGCTCTGGAGTATCCAGAGAGCCTCCTCACCGCTATATAATCTTTTAGTCATGGGGATGTGTACAGAGGTTGATCACTGGGATGTGGCAGATGTTCACAGACAGATTTGGCAGATGTTCACAGACAGATTTGGCAGATGTTCACAGACAGATTTGGCAAATGTTCACAGACAGATTTGGAAGATGTTCACAGACAGATTTGGCAAATGTTCACAGACAGATTTGGCAGATGTTCACAGACAGATTTGGCAAATGTTCACAGACAGATTTGGCAGATGTGACAGATGAGATGTTGATCACTAAGATGTAGCGGGTTATTTTGGACAGATGTGTGTCAGATGTGGCAAATTATTATGGGCAGATGTGCCAGATGATGGTGGGCAGATTACTGACAGATGTGCACTAGATATGCCAGAATATGATGGGCAGATGTTCCAGATGATGATGGGCAGGTTATTATTGAAAGATGTGCTAGGTGATGATAGGCAGATGTGCCAGATAATGTATCAGATGATGGGCCAGATGTTTACTGATGATGCACCAGAATATGATGGGCAGATGTGCCAGATGATGAGCAGATTATTATTGGTAGATGGGCAGATGTGCCAGATGATGGGCAGAATATTACTGGCAGATGGGCAGATGTGCGTTAGATGATGGGCAGATGTGCATCAGATGATGTGCAGATTATTACTGCCAGATGTGCCAGATGATGGGCTGATGTGCCAGATGGGCAGATGTGCCAGATGATGGGCAGATTATTACTGCCAGATAGGCAGATGTGCCAGATGGGCAGATGTGCCAGATGATAATGGGCAGATGTGTCACAAACAGATGTTCTTTCACTGTGTTTTTTCACTGTGTTTGGGGACACTGTGACAATAAACGTGTTTGGGGACACTAGCTGAGTGATCAGTGGTCAACAGCAGACAAAAAACAGCTAAAACTCACCGATCTCCAGGCTGCAGCACAGATCTTATCTTCCTCTCCTCACTGACGGCTCTGTGTGAGGAGAGGAAAATTTCACAGCCCTTACAACAGCTGTGTTTACATTTACATGACGGCTGTGATTGGCACAGCCGTCATGTGATCAGGAGGGCCAATCACAGAGCCCTCCTGATGTAGTTTGTTGCCATGTCTCTGGGGGACACAGGCACATCGGGATCGTGCCGCTGCGCGGGCACGTGGCCGCGCGATCTCCGTTGTTGTGCCGCCCCCCAGCCTACTTTACATGACATGATGGCTGTTATTGAACACAGCCATCATGTCATCAGTAGGGCAATACACACTGCCCACCTGCCGATCCGAGATGCGGCATGTCTGGGGGACACGCGCGCATCGGGATTGCGCGGCTGCGCGTGCACGCGCCTGCGCGATCCCACTCCTTCTGAATGACGTGCATATACGTCCTGTCAGAAGGAGGAATCGCCTACCCGGCCGTATATGTGCAGTGACCGGGTAGGAAGTGGTTAAAATAACTCATCTGAATATCCCTGTCTGTGGTGACAGCGTGTATTACAGGTGGTTATTCTAAAAGCATATTGGTATTGCTAATTGTTAGAGACCTAACACTCCGGATCAAAGGTTAGTGGTGGCACTGAAAGGGTTAATTGTTTGAATTAGCCTGGTAACAATCGCTCTCAGGTGGCCGGCACTTAGACGGTGGTCCCGCGAGCTGGGAAATCTTTGTGCTGGAAGCAGCTAAGATTGGTATTGTTGCGTTAGTGACAAGCACGGTGTGAGATCAGGGGGGTACTTGGTCACCCGCCGGTGAGGAGGGCAGCAATCTGATACCCGCGTTCGTCACAGATCCTTCTCAGCAAGAATGGAAATTGAGGCTGTATAACATCAAACCTTTCAAAATAAACAGCAGTGATCTTCTAGGAAATATCAGTAGATTTCCTCTCCTCCCTACTGATGTTCTTTGAGAGGTCAGAAGTGGATACAGGCAGTGTTGGTCAGAGATCCAGGCAAGAAGCCAGTTAGAGGAGAGATTGTAGCTGAAGGGCGGGGGTCTACTGTATATGTATTATTAGAAGGAACCGATAATCCGCTTTGTTTCCCACTCCACAGGCTGATCCATAGGAAGAACAGAGAAAAGTGGTTGATGGACAGAATGATGAAAGACCACAAGAGCAAAGTCTTTGATGTATTACAAGCCTGGATTTGTTTTTAAAGAACTTTAGAATGGACTTTCTAATGAACTCTTAGCCAAAGACTGAAACATCTTCTCAGTGACAGAAATATGGGAGGGGTTGCATTCCAGGAAACTTAATGTGTAGAATGAGTAGTTAGTAATGAAGAGATTTTCTGTGTGTAGTCTGAGAGGAAAAATCAAGGGCGGAATGTATTGCATTTGATATAAAATATGATTTCTCCAATAAGATTCAGAATAGAATTTAGGTTACTGCAGGTATGTTTGAAGATGCTTCTCAAACGAATGTCTTGGTAACACAGGCTGTCCAGAAACAATGGGTCAATTGGCTGTTAAGGTAAATGAGTTTGTAACCATTGTCAACGCAAGCCCAGATAAAGAGTTGTCAGGCATAACACCATGGGACTCTTATCATGCCTTAAACACCAGGGACAGTTTGCAACCAGCCAAGATGTTTTCGCCTGATCTACCAACAACTGCTATAGAAGCTTTGGGGTCCTTGTTGCCAACATATACACAGTAACCTAAGTTAAGTCATTTTGAAGCGTATTTCTACTGTTACAGACTATAGTTAGTTTGTTTTCTAGGTTGTTAATTTGCTATAGATATCTGTCAGTCTTGCACTGTATCCCTAATATTGTAATAGTTTGTATGTGCAGCATTTTTGTTCAGTAAAATCTATTTTATACACTGCACAGGTCTGAGCTTCCTAGCTTATACCGCAAAGTAACCTTGCTATCTAAATGCAAGCGAAACACCAAGCAGCACACCCATTGCCTGGGACGCGGTTGCTGCATGTCTCCTGCTACCCCCTCAACCCATAGGTAGCTGCTTACATCACTCCCAGAATCTCCCGACTCCCAGTCCACCCAGCTTAAAATAATGGGATGACACGGTGACCATCCGCATGACGCACCGGGTGACAGTGGAGCGGTGCAGCCTTTTTATGAGTGATCAGACCCCTGGAACAGTCTGCCCCTGCCCATGCGTGACAGCCTATTTTCCAGGATACTGTCAGGGACATGGGTCTGAATTCCGTGAATATCCAGGGCAGATCAGAACTGTTGGCAACTATGCATCAATCGAACTGCTGCACAGAGATGCAAGGAATACCTGTGCATTCTGTGCGGGTAAACATGACCCTCTAGAGGCATATGGTTTAGTATCTACCTGTGTAAACAAGGCCTACAGCTAGCCATTCACTGATCGAAATTCAGGAACCAGCTGAATTTGGATCAGTGTATGGCAGGGGTAGGCAACCTCAAAGAGGTGAAGATCTACCTGAACAACATGGGAGAAGTCAAAGATTACCAGGCACAGTGTCACCTCCTCACATCTGATTTAAACCTCTAATTGCCATACTACCATGTTGCAATTGCAATGCATTGCACGGCAATCATGGGTTTAAATCACGTGAGGCTGAGGCAGTAGCCAAAGGTGTACACATGCTGCAGCAAGACTCCTGTTACTTTAGTGGGTGCTACCACCTGGCAATTGTGACCCATTCAAGTAAATGGGGCCACTCTGCAAGCACTCAGCAACTGCATGCTTCTGTGGGATCCAAGCATGTGGTGAGAAAGCAACACAATGCTGACTGCTTTAACTCCTTATTTGCTGTAGTGCACAAAGTTGCAGGACACTTGCAAAGTGGCCTCATCACTTGAATGTGACATGCTTGGCAGATGCTACACCCATCAACCATGACAGGGCGTATAACCCCTGCTGCGGCTACGACAGGTGTACACCCCTGGCCCCTACAGCTAAAGGCAGTGTGATTGGGATGGGGGTGGTAAAAACACCACCCCCCCAAATTGCAAATGTAAATGAACCCTTACTGTTCTGAGCCGCCCTTTAACACTGCTGGGCTAGCTGCACATAGACTTCTATTATATCCTGCAGGTGTGGTGCACTTTCTGAAAGCGTACCAAAATGCCTGAATTCAGGGTGGGACAGTAGCTAGTGCTACAGAGGAGGCATCAGATTATGCAGCTCTTGCTCCCTACTACAGCTCCAACTTTACAAGTAGTCCCTCTGCATTGCACTGTGTTTGATGCTCTGGAATGGCGGTTCGGCAAGCCTAAACCAGGATCTACCATTCACCTTTCCGCAATCTACAGGCTGCTGATCCCTGGTGTATGGCAATCCCAGTTTAAAAGAAGTTGATAATCTGATCTGTCAAGGGACACATTGAAAATGTTTCCTTGATCAGTGGTTGCAGCCGCTGATCAGTGTATTCTGACAGCAATGGGAGCAGCTGTCTGAATAAAAAGTCCCTGGAAGCGGGAATTTCTTCCCTCCACCTCTTTTGTGTAGAGGGAGGATCTGCTGCTGCAAGAAAAAAAAAAGTATGATCAGCTTAACCACTTCAATACCATGCACTCCTCCCCCCCTTCCCACCCAGACCAATTTTCAGCTTTCAGTGCTGTTGCATTTTGAATGACAATTGCGCGGTCATGCTACACTGTACCCAAATTAAATTTTTAGCATTTTTTTCCCACAAATAGAGTTTTCTTTTGGTGGTAGTTGGTCACCTCTACGTTTTTTAGAACTACAAATTAAAAAAAAACTAAAATATTGAAAAGAAAAAGTTTGTCTTTGTTTCCGTCACAAAAATTTGTAAATAAGTAAGTTTTCTCCTCTGATGGGCACTGATGAGGCTGCACTGACGGGAACTGATGAGGCGGCACTGATGATGAGGCACTTATATGCAGCACTGATAGGCTGCACTGATAAGCAGTACTGACAGGTAATAAAACAAATAACCAACAAATTGTAGTTATCAGCAGCGCGATAAACAATCCACATAAAATATATATAAGTGAAAAACATAAGTGTATATAAAGTGCTAGTGCTTTTAAAAGTTCAATATAGTGAAAGACTCCATGTATTGTGAAGTAACTTCAATCTGAGAACTCCTTCACCTGTGTCACCACGTGAAGTGTGCACTCACTGAGGCTCACCAGAACTTCAAGGGATTAACAGCATCTCCCAAATGGGGCTACCACTCTTCCATGCTCCTCCAGATGAATCACAAAAGCATCAGGGGTTAATAGCATATCAAGCCAGCTAGCAATTCCTCCGTGTACCTCCAAATGGATCACTTATGGAAAGGATAAACAGAGAGGCCGCTCATAGTGTATCATTTAAAAACAACCTTTATTGCACTGTAAGAGATGCGCTTACATGTAAAAACTAGCAACAGTCGTTAATATGGACAAACGAGCGGTTGTTACCCATCGACAATCGCCTCTCCACTGTATCTCAGTGACACGGTCAGATAACCAACGCTCCGTATGGATCGTCGTGTGGCTCCACCCTTGACGCATTTCGTCACTTCCGACTTGGTCACAAGAGCTTTAAATAGGCACTGGTTACAGTATAAAGGTCACTGGCAGTCAAGGGGTTAAACTGTAGGGGGCGATCAAGATGATGTGTTCCCTCACTGTGTTCTAACTGTGTGGAGGCTGGGCTGGCCGGGGTATGACAGATCTAACTGTTCCCGATTACAGAGAAAAGTAGATCAGTGTCATGTCCCCTGACAGAACGGAGATCCACTGTGTTTACATTGGCCGATGTCCGTTCTGCCTCTGTAGTAGGCGATTGCAGGTTGCCGGCGGACATCGAGTCAGCACGACCCGCAGATACAGTCACAGAGCGCACTGGTGGGGGTGCGTTCAACTGTAAATCGTGCATGCGCAGCTGAGCCAACCCGCTGCAGTACAACTGCGGTGGCTGGACGGCAAGGGGATAAGTGGATGTAAGCCCTTCATATACCCAGCTAGATGAACAGCCTCAGATGATACACAGAGATGAAACAAATCTCACTATATACAGTCTCACAAAAGTGAGTACACCCCTCATATTTTTGTAAATATTTTATTCTATTTTTTTATGTTACAACACTGGAGAAATTACACTTTGCTACAATGTAAAGTAGTGAGTGTACAGCTTGTATAACAGTGTAAATTTGCTATCCCCTCAAAATACCTCAACACACAGCCATTAATGTCTAAACCGCTGGCAACAAAAGTGAGTACACCCCTAAGTGAAAATGTCCAAATTGGGCCCAAAGTGTCAATATTTTGTGTGGCCACCATTATTTCCCAGCACTGCCTTAACCCTCTTGGGCATGGAGTTCACCAGAGCTTCACAGGCTGCCACTGGAGTCCTCTTCCATTCCTCCATGACGACATCACGGAGCTGGTGGATGTTAGAGACCTTGCGCTCCTCCACCTTCCGTTTGAGGATGCGCCACAGATGCTCCATAGGGTTTAGGTCTGGAGACATGCTTTGCCAGTCCATCACCTTTACCCTCAGATTCTTTAGCAAGGCAGTGATCATCTTGTGTGTTTAGGGTCGTTACCAAGTTGGAATACTGCCCTGCGTCCCAGTCTCCGAAGAGAGGGGATCATGCTCTGCTTCACTATGTCACAGTACATGTTGGCATTCATGGTTCCCTCAATGAACTGTAGCTCCCCAGTGTCGGCAGCACTCATGCAGCCCCAGACCATGACACTCCCACCACCATGCTTGACTGTAGGCAAGACACACTTGTCTTTGTATTCCTCACCTGGTTGCCGCCACACACGTTTGACACCATCTGCACCAAATAAGTTTATCTTGGTCTCATCAGACCACAGGACATGGTTCCAGTAATCCATGTCCTTAGTCTGCTTGTCTTCAGCAAACGGTTTGCGGGCTTTCTTGTGCATCATCTTTAGAAGAGGCTTCCTTCTGGGATGACAGCCATGCAGACCAATTTGATGCAGTTTGCGGCATATGGTCTGAGCACTGACCCCCCCCCCCCCCCACACACACACACTCCTTCAACCTCACGAGCACGTGCACGAGCACGTGCACTCAACTTCTTTGGTCGACCATGGCGAGGCCTGTTCTGAGTGGAACCTGTCCTGCTAAACCGATGTATGGTCTTGGCCACCGTGCTGCAGCTCAGTTTCAGGGCAGTTTTCTTACACCCTGTTCCAAATTATTATGCCAATGATATTTTTCTCATTTATACGGTAAATTGGATCTGAAGACTCAAGATTAACAAAAGTAACTGCCCAGGGAAGGCATGTTGTGGGCTAGTCCACTCACTGAACATCAAGGATCCAGTGGGGCTCAGTGGCAAAAAAACATAACCTAACCAAAAAAGGACACCACAGAGAGAGAGGCGTCCATAAGAACCACTACTGGAGCCACTGGAACATATTAACCCATCCAATTTCCAAAACAAAAACAGCAAAAATTAGTAAAATTGTGATACATTTATTGATGAAAATACATAAAATTCGAAAATTGTATATTCTCATGAAAACAGACATTACCATCCCATCACCAACATGACAACGTGTGTCTAGCAGTGCCGACCAAGAGAGTGCACGTTCGTGACCATTCGGTTGGACGTGGAGGTCGAACGTCTGACCATCCGGTCGGACGTGGAGGATCAGCTTCCGTGACCGCTCGGTCAGACGTCTGTGGCCACCCGGTTGGACGTGTTGGTCGAACGTCCATGGCTGCTCAGTCAGGACGTGGAAGGAGAACGTTCTTGACCATCTGGTCAGACATGGGAGATGTTTGCATGCATAGCTCACAGTGGAGACATCAGGACTTCATCCCTCATGTGGAGTGGGAGAAGACACCTATTACGTAACTATAATGTTTGCCTATAATCAATGTATTCACTACCCTATGAACTGTAGTGTTTTCTATGCACCTCATGATGTCCATGCACACAATATAAGAAAATGATGGTTCAGGTGCATTTTTCTATGGGACACTGTTCAACTTGCGATTACTGAAAGGTGTGGATTTCTAATTGCCATTTGCTGGCCAGGACTTGGACTACTGTATACCTTCAGTATCCCAGGTGCTTTTTTCTACCTTTTTCAACTTTTTTCTCCCACTTGAATATCCACCTGTTCATCGTGGTCTTTTTTGATCTCCATTGCCATTAATGCCAATATTTGGACTCTGTGAGGGAATCTGAACCTAGGTGATGCTTAATTTTTATATGCTAATTTCACATAGTCCTTACGGAACTGGTGAAGCGGTCTAGTGATAATTTCCTCACTTTGTCCAGGCCCAATATTCTGGTATGAGTGACTATATGCATGGCACATGTCCAGACAATGGTTTTAATTGACAATGTTGTCATGTTGGTGATGGGATGGTAATGTCTGTTTTCATGAGAATATACAATTTTTGAATTGTATGTATTTTCATCAATAAATGTATCACAATTTTAATTGTTGCTGTTTTTGTTTTGGAAATTGGATGGGTTAATAAGTCCCAGTGGCTCCAGTAGTGGTTCTTACGGACCCCTCTCTCTCTCTGGTGTCCTTTTTTGGTTAGTTTATTTTTCTTATTTACCTAAATAATTTATATAAACAACAGTCAGCATAATTCTCATGTTATCAACTATTAAGAGTACAATTCAAATTTTATTCGAACAAACCTCCTAATGATAACAGTATTTTTTTTCAAAATAAAAAAACTTACAATGCACTGTTCCAAGTTATTATGCACAGTAAGTTTCAAAACACTTTATAGGTTGTAAAGAACTGAAAATTGTCATTTGTTGTGTTTGCAGCATATTTACTGAAATCAAAAGCTATTTCAATCAAACTTTGAACAACATTTTAACTTTTTAAACATTTTAACAGGTCACGTTACATTTCAACATAGGATCCCTTATTTGATAGCAGCTTCACAAGTCTTGCATCCATTGAACTTGTGAGTTTTTGGACAGTTTCTGCTTGAATTTGTTTGCAAGATGTCAGAATAGCCTCCCAGAGCTGCTGTTTGGATGTAAACTGCCTCCCACCCTCATAGATCTTTTGCTTGAGGATGCTCCAAAGGTTCTCAATAGGATTGAGGTCAGGGGAGGGTGGAGGCCACGCCATGATTTTCTCTCCTTTTATCCCCATAGCAGCCATTGATGCAGAGGTATTATTTGCAGCATGAGATGGGTGCATTGTCATGCATGAAAATGGTTTTATTACAGAAAGCATAGTTCTTTCTTCTGTACGAGGGAAGGAAGTGGTCAGTCAGGAACTCCACATACTTTGCAGAGGTCATCTTTATACCTTCAGGGACCCTAAAGGGGCTGACCAGCTCTCTTCCCATGATTCCAGTCCAAAACATGACTCCACCACCGCCTTGATGACGTTGCAGACTTGTTGGAACAGGGTGGCCATCCACCAACAATACACTACTCCATCCATCTGGACTATCCAGGGTTGCACGGCACTCATCAGTGAACAGGACTGTTTGAAAATTAGTCTTCATGTATTTTTCTGCCCAATGCAGCCATTTCTGCTTGTGAGCATTGGTTAGTGGTGGCCGAATGGAAGGTTTATGCACAGTTGCAAGACTCTGGGGTATTCTACACCTTGATGTCCGTGGGACTCCAGAGGCACCAGAAGCTTCAAATATCTGTTTGCTGCTATGTAATGGTGTTTTAGCAGCTGCTCTCTTGATCCGATGCATGGATCTGGCAGAAATCGTCCTCAATGTGCCTTTATCTGCACAAACTCGTCTTAGCTCTGAATCAACCACAAATCTCTTAATAGTACGATGATCACGCTTAAGTTTTCGTGAAATATCTAATATTTTCATACCTTGTCCAAGACATTGAACTATTTCACTCTTTTCGGCAGCAGAGAGATCCTTTTTCTTTCCCATATTGCTTGAAAATGGTGCTCTGCTTAATAATGTGGAACGCCCTCCTTTAGTAGTTTTTCCTTTAATTGGGCTCACCTGGCAATCTAATTATCACAGGTGTCCGAGATTGTTTTCAGTGATCAAAAGAGCCCTGAGACACAATGCCATCCATGAGTTAAACTGAAAAACAAAATATTTAATCTTTGTGACACTGAAATAGAATTTGCATAATAATTTGGAACAGGGTGTATAGCCTAAGCCATCTTTATGTAAAGCAACAATTCTTTTCTTCAGCTCCTCAGAGAGTTCTTTGTCATGAGGTGCCATGTTGAACTTCCAGTGACCAGTATGGGAGAGTGAGAGCTATAACACAAACTTTAATACACCTGCTCCCAATTCAAACCTGAGACCTTGTAACATTAACGAGTCACATGACACTGAGGAGGGAAAATGGCTAATTGGGCCCAATTTGGACATTTTCACTTAGGGGTGTACTCACTTTTGTTGCCTGCGGTTTAGACATTAACGGCTGTGTGTTGAGTTATTTTGGGGAAAACAAATGTACACTGTTATACAAGCTGTACACTCACTACTTTACATTGTAGCAAAGTGTAATTTCTTCAGTGTTGTTACATGAAAAGATAGAATAAAATATTTACAAAAATGTGAGGGATGTACCCACTTTTGTGAGATACTGTAAGTTTTACATGCATATCTGCTCTCTTCATCTGTAAATATCCTTTAGGCCGTGCAGATCGTGTTAACATTTTTCTCTTCCTGGTTACCTCTGGGAGTGGATTATTGGCATACAGCCAAGACAGCTGATTGGAGTAGAGGCACACACCCCCTCTCCTCATAGGCAAAGAAAGAAAGCAATGTACATAGCTCTGCTCTTCTATCTCCAGTCTCGAGAAATGTGTGACAATTTATCAGCCTGATAACAGAGCTAGGAGGAAGAGAAAGCTATGGGACATAGTTCTTTGGAGAGAGATAACAAAACACTGCAGATCTATGTGCCCAGCTCAAATTTCATGAATCGGATTTACATCCACTTAACCAATTAAGGACCGGAAGGATTTCCCCCATAATGACCTTAAAGCGGTTGTCTTCTCTACAAAAAAAAAACACCTGCAAGGTAAAGGCATGATGAGCTAGTATGCACAGCATACTAGATCATTATGAAATACTTAGTCCAGAACGAAGCTCCCGCAGGCCCGTCCGGTCCCCGAGGAGGGAGCTGCCATCTTCCCTCCGTGAATGCTTCTGGGTATGCGGCTTATGCGCTGTGAGCGGTGGGAGCCCGTCTTTACGGCAGACTCTTCGACAGGGTCCGGCGCTATGCAGTGAGGATATCTCCTAAAACATACAGGTTTAGGAGATATTCTTTTTACCTACAGGTAAGCCTTATTATATGCTTACCTGTAGGTAAAAATGCCATTTATGGGGATAAAACCACTTTAATGCGATACGGCACTGCGCCGCTTTAACTGACAATTGAGCAGTCTTGCGATGTTGTACCGAAACAAAATTGACGTCCTTTTTTTCCACAAATAGAGCTTTCTTTTGGTGTTATTTGATCACCTCTGCGGGTGTTATTTTTTGCGCTATAAACAAAAAAAAGAGTGACAATTTTGAAAAAAACATTTTTTTTTTAAATTTCTGCTATAAAACATTTCCAAAAAACAAATTTATTCATCAGTTTAGGCCAATATGTATTCTGCTACATATTTTTGGCAAAAAAAAAAAAATCGCAATAAGCATATATTGATTGGGTTGCACAAAAGTTATTGCAAATCAAGGAAAAAAACGCGCTCCCCTCATAAACTTAATAGTCATAAATATGATCTCTGCACCAAGGCAAAGTGACATTGAAAACTTAAATACTAAAGTGCAAATGCTAAATCTCAGATCAGTGCGATCTGCATAGGAGCTGGATATGCATCATGCTCCACGCAAATCGCACAAAATGTGCAAAAATTAAGGTGAAATAACAAATATCATTATTTGTGCAAAAACGTGCAAGGATAAGATTGTGCAAATATGCTAGAAAAATGAAGTGCAGCAAAAGTCTCAATAAAGTGATAGTAATGAGTTCAAAAGCAGTCCCAAAATGGCAAATCTTCGGACAATTTGATGAATGGTAAGTCCAACTTTTCAAAAGCCAATAATTATTAGAATGGGCCGGTACCAGCTGCTGTAGCACTTTGATACTGTTGACGTCCCACCACCTGGCACACTGGTCACACAACCTACTTACCAGAAGTAGTAGATTCCCACTACAGGAATCATCCTAGCTTTGGTAGGTTGACGTCTAGGAGGCAATAGGGGATAATCTGTTTGTTAGAAAAATACATGCAGTTAATGCAGTATCACAACACAAATAAGTGAAGAGGCCAAAAAGGCTATGACGAGTCCATAGTGCCGCACTATAGGCAGCCAGTGTAGAGGATCTAGAAGTAAACTCTGTAGACAAATACGGAGAGGAGACACTCCCCAAATCAAAAATAGAACATTTTTAGTTTGACTGCAGTAATTTAATCGCATACGCATGTTTACTCGTCTATAGGCATATTTATTGAGTATAAATGAGTATGGCCCACTGCACATGGGCGTCATAATTTACTGATGTTTACACCTGTGAAAAAAGGACATGTGACTCAAAAAAACACACCAAAAATGCAATTGCAGGTGCGGTTTTGATGCATTTTTCATTATTTTAACTGGGCAGATGTGTTTTTGATGCATTTTATTTTTTTTACTGCACCAAAATGCAGCATGCAGGACTTTTAAAAACACAACTGCTGGTGGGTGGAATGGGGAAAGATCGGGGGAGGGCTATGGAAGATGATATGAAGGTTCCCATGTTACAATCAACCATTGGAAATGGTGCTGTTTGTACTAAAATAAAAAATATTCTACGTACAGTATTTCACAGAAGTGAGTACATCCCTCACATTTTTATAAATATTTTATTATATCTTTTCATGTGACAACACTAAAGAAATGACACTTTGCTACAATGTAAAGTAGTGAGTGTACAGCTTGTATAACAGTGTAAATTTGCTGTCCCCTCAAAATAATTCAACACACAGCCATTAATGTCTAAACCGCTGGCAACAAAAGTGAGTACACCCCTAAGTGAAAATGTCCACATTGGGCTCAATTAGCCATTTTCCCTCCTCTGTGTCATGTGACTCATTAGTGTTACAAGGTCCCAGGTGTGAATGGGGAGCATGTGTGATAAATTTGGTGTTATCGCTCTCACTCTCTCATACTGGTCACTGGAAGTTCAACGTGCCACCTCATGGCAAATAACTCTCTGGGGAACTGAAAAAAAGAATTGCTGCTCTACATAAAGATGGTCTAGGCTATAAGAAGATTGCCAAGACCCTGAAACTGAGCTGCAGCACAGTGGCCAAGACCATACAGCATTTTAACAGGACAGGTTCCACTCAGAACAAGCCGCGACATGGTCGACCAAAGAAGTTAAGTGCACATGCTCAGCGTCATATTCAGAGGTTGTCTTTGGGAAATAGACGTATGAGTGCTGCCAGCATTGCTGCAGAGGTTGAAGGGGTGGGGGGTCAGCCTGTCAGTGCTCAAATTGGTCTGCATGGCTATTGTCCCAGATGGAAGCCTCCTCTAAAGATGATGCACAGGAAAGCCCGCAAACAGTTTGCTGAAGACAAGCAGACTAAGGACATGGATTACTGGAACCATGTCCTGTGGTCTGATGAGACCAAGATAAACTTATTTGGTTCGGATGGTGTCAAGCGTGTGTGGCGGCAACCAGGTGAGAAGTACAAAGACAAGTGTGTCTTACCTACAGTCATGCATGGTGGTGGGAGTATCATGGTCTGGGGCTGCATGAGTGCTGCCGGCACTGGGGAGCTACAGTTCATTGAGGAAACCATGAATGCCAACATGTGCTGTGACATACTGAAGCAGAGCATGATCCCCTCCCTTCGGAGACTGGGCCTCAGAGCAGTATTCCAACATGATAACAACCCCAAACACACCTCCAAGATGACCACTGCCTTGCTAAAGAAGCTGAGGGTAAAGGTGATAGACTGGAAAAGCATGTCTCCAGACATAAACCCTATTGAGCATCTGTGGGGCATCCTCAAACAGAAGATGGAGGAGCGGAAGGTCTCTAACATTCATCAGCTCCGTGATGTCGTCATGGAGGAGTGGAAGAGGACACCAGTGGCAACCTGCGAAGCTCTGGTGACCTCCATACCCAAGAGGGTAAGGCAGTGCTGGAAAATAATGGTAGCCACATAAAATATTGATACTTTGGGTCCATTTTAGACATTTTCACTTAGGGGTGTACTCACTTTTGTTGCCAGTGGTTTAGACATTAATGGCTGTGTGTTGAGTTATTTTGAGGGGACAGCAAATTTACACTGTTATACAAGCTGTACACTCACTACTTTACATTAAAGCAAAGTGTAATTTCTTCAGCGTTGTCACATTAAAAGATAGAATAAAATGTTTACAAAAATGTGAGGGGTGTACTCACTTTGTTGGGATACTGTACATGTGCAAAATGTGACAGTGAATTAAAGTGTTTGTTTACCAATGCCAGAAGTCTGCCAAGCAAAATAGGTGAGTTGGAAGCTCTGGTACATGAGAACTATGATTTAATTGGTATTGCTGAATCTTGGCTTCATTCTTCACATGACTGGGCTATTAATATTCCTGGCTATGCTCTCTTTCGGAAAGAAAGGGTAAAATGGAAGGGTGGTGGTGTCTTCTCTATGTGAGAAGTGATCTCAAAGCGAGTGTGAATGAGGACCTAGTTGATGGAGAGTGTGATGAGTCTGAAGCATTATGGGTAGAACTGCATATGGGTGTGCACACTACAAAGGTTATCATTAGAGTTTGTTATAGACCTTCCAGTGTTAAAGAGGAGGCAGAGACTCGGCTCCTTGCACAGATGGAAAGAGCGGCAAGGACTGGGACAGTGATAATAATGGGGGATTTTAACTACCCGGAAATTAACTGGAGTAATAGCACTGCTGGGACAGTTAAAGGGCAAAAATATATAAACCTATTACAGGACAATTTTATTGTCCAGTTTATTGAGGCCCCAACTAGGAATGACGCTTTGCTGGACCTGGTAATCTCAAACCATGCAGAGCTTATTACCAATATTCATATAAAAGAACATCTGGGTAACAGTGACCATAACATGATTTAATTTAATGTAAGCTGCAGGCAACAAACACATACGGGAAAGATAAAAACACTTAATTTTAAGAGAGCAAATTTTACAAGGTTGAGGGCTGCTCTCCAGGACTTAGCCTGGGAGGTAATATTGGCATTGATGAACACAGAATAGAAATGGGAATTTTTCAAAAAGACTGTATGCGAACTCACTGCAAAGTATATTCCCATGGGCAATAAGTTTAGAAGGCTAAAAATAAAACCCATGTGGCTTACGGCCAAAGTTAAAAAAGTTATAAATGATAAGCAAAGAGCATTTAAAAAATATAAAAATGAAGGAACACTATCATCTGAATGGTCTAAGGTGATCAGTGAGGTACCCCAAGGTTCAGTGTTGGGACCCCTGCTTTTCAATGTATTTATAAACAATATAGGGTCTGGGATTAAAAGTAAAATTTCAGTGTTTGCAGATGACATCAAGCTATGCAGTGGAAGAATGTCCTTACAGGATGTCTTCAACTTACAAGCAGACCTCAATGCACTGTTTAATTGGACAACTATGTGTCAAATGAGGTTCAATGTTGATAAATGTAAAGTTATGCATTTGGGGGCTAAGAATATGCATGCATCATACATACTAGGGGGAGTACAACTGGGGGAGTCCATAGTGGAGAAGGATCTGGGGGTTTCGGTAGATCATAAGCTTAATAATGGCATGCAATGCCAAGCTGCGGTTTCCAAAGCAAGCAAAATCCTTTCTTGTATTAAGAGAGGTATGGACTCCAGAGATAGAGACATAATTTTGCCCCTGCACAAATCATTAGTAAGACCTCACCTGGAATACACAGTCTTGGGCACCAGTTCTCAAAAAGGATATCAAGGAACTGGAGAAAGTGCAGAGAAGGGCAACCAAACTAATAAGAGGCATGGAGGAGCTCAGCTATGAGGACAGATTAGAGAACCTGAATTTATTCTCTCTTGAGAAGAGGAGATTAAGGGGGTATATGATCAACATGTACAAATGCATAAGTGGTCCATATAGTGAACTTGGCGTTGAGTTATTCACTTTAAGGTCATCACAAAAGGACACGGGGGCACTCTTCATGCCTAGAGGAAAAAAGATTTCATCTCCAATTACGGAAAGGTTTCTTCACAGTTGAGCTGTGAAAATGTGGAATAGACTCCCCCCAGAGGTGGCTCTGGCCAGCACGGTAGATTGCTTTAATAAAAGCCTGGATTCTTTCCTTAATGTAAATAATATAACTGGGTACTAACATTTTTAGGTAAAGTTGATCCAGGGAGAATCCGAATGCCTCTCGGGGGATCAGGAAGGAATTTTTTCCCCCGCTATAGCAAATTGGATCATGCTTTGCTGGGGTTTTTTTCCTTCCTTTGAATCAACGGTGGGTGAAGGATTGTATATGGGATTGTATGGTTATATATAATTTTTTTTTTTTTTTTTGGGTTGAACTAGATGGACTTGTCTTTTTTCAACCTGACTAACTATGTAACAACTGACTGGTGGGACGTGTTCCGTGGGATTTAATGGTCATGCATCTTTCTTCCGCATTTGGTAAGGCAAAATTGGAGGAATAACAGATCAGAGTGAGGCCTCATTCATATGGGGCGTATACATCAGGGCCCTGAAGACTTTAACCACTTCCCAACCACGTCACGTACATTTACTGCGGCAGTGTGGCTCGTTATCGCGAATCGCCGTTTATAAACAGCAAACGCGTATGCGCGATTTGCAGGCGACGCCCGCTGCGTGCTCTGTGAGCGTGCTCGTGGGTCGCGCAGACTCGATGTCCGCTGGCAACCTGCGATCGCTTGTTTCAGAGGAAGAACAGGGAACCGCCAATGTAAACACGGCGGTTCCCCATTCTGACAGGCGGCATGACACTGATCTACTAATCCCTGTACTCAGGATCAGTTAGATCTGTTATGCCCCTGGCAGCCCAGCCCCCACACAATTAGAACACAATTAACCCCTTCATTGCCCCCTGCAGGTTAACCCCTTCCCTGCCAGTGACATTTATACAGTTATATAAAAATCGCAGATCGCCGCTATTACTAATAAATATGAGGACAGGTCTGACAGCTGATTGGAGGTGTTTTTGTATAAATGTCAACGGTCCCAAGTGTCAAAAATGTCTGACAGGTCCTCCGCAATATCGCAGTCCCGCTAAAAATCGCAGATCACCGCCATTACCAGTAAAAAAAACCAAATAGTAAAAATACCATCAATTAATTCTCATGGTTTGTAAACGCGGCAACCAGGGCCGGCTCTACCACTAGGCGGAGTAGGCGGCCGCCTAGGGCGCACTGCCGCCTAGGGCACCTGGCCGCTGTTGATCTGTCACTGGCTGCTCTGCATTGATTCATGTCATCAGAGAGGAGAGCCGTGGCTGGCAGCTGCCTCGATCAGGTCATCAGTGCAGTCGAGAATTGGAGAGGAGCAGCCCCCCAGAGGTCGCTCTGCCTCGATCGTGTCAGTGAAGTGGATAAGTGGAGAGCAGGGCCGCGGCTGGCAGCACCACCCCCCCCGGAGGCAGTCACTGGCCAGCACCATAGCCACCCCCCACCCATACGTGGAGGGCGCTGTGCAGGATGCATCCTGGCATGTCATGGGACACGGAGATCAGAGGCTGGACGGCACATCCCTGAACCCCCCCCATGGAGGCCGCTCTGCATCCTCCTGGCATGTCAGCTGAGTGGGCTATAGCGTGGCGCCTAGTGGCGGCCCTTCGAGCTTGGTGACAGGTGAAGCCTGAAGGAGTCACCGCACCAACTGAGGCATGGATCAGCAGAGGTTGTGAGGAACACCAAGGCAGCAGAGGGTCACGTCGGTCATCGGATACAAAGCAGTACTGTTTGAACTTTGCAGAGCCCAAGACTGTCACCTCAGTTGGTGTGGTGAGTAAAAACTGACAGTCTAACTGAGATAATGAGATGAATTTGTATTATCACATGCCATTTGCAAATGTGTATAGAAAGAATGACTGATCTGCCAAATACCCCCACCCCCACCCCCTGTGAGGCTGTATTTAATGGGCACAGGTGAAGCTGTATTTGATGGACACAGATGAGGCTGTATTGATTGGCGCTGGTGAAGCTTTATTTGATGGGGACAGGTGAGGGTGTATTGATTGACGCTGGAGAAGCTGTATTTGATGGGCACAGGTGAGGCTGTATTGATTGGTGCTGGTGAAGCTGTATTTGATAGGCACAGGTGAGGCTGTATTGATTGGCGCTGGTAAAGCTGTATTTGATGGGCGCTGGTGAGGCTGCATTTGATTGGCGCTGAACAGGGCAAAGGGGATGGAGTCAGGGGTGGGGCCAAGGGGGCGGCAAAAATGACCAGTTACACTTACCAGTAACAGTGTTTCTGGGAAGTCTTCCAGGACGGCACACCTGAGAGATGACTGGTCCCACCTGACAGGAAACACAATCAAGAAAGAGGTCAAAAACCCCCCAGCCCTCCCATGCTCCTCAGTTTTGTGAAAAAGTATTGACCCACACCAGTGCATGAGATTCATATAACATAGATAATCCTACCACAAGATCGGGTGGGAATTCGGCCTGCCGCCCTGGAAGACTTCCCAGAAACACCGTTACCAGTAAGTGTAACTGGTCATTTCTCAAGTTGTCTTCCAGGACGGTGTGACGAACGCAGGTATCAGAACGCTGCCCTCCTCACCGACCGGCGACCAAGAACCCCCCTGATCCAATACCACACTTGTCACAAACGTAACAATGCCACTCTCGGCTGCTTTCAGCACAAAGATTTCCCAGTTTGCGGGACCACCATCTAAGTGTCAGCCGCCTGAGAGCGATTGTTACCAGGCTAATTCAAACAATTAACCCTTTCACTGCCACCACTTCTGGATTCCGGCCAGAAGACCCTTATTTTAGCAATACCAGTATTTTAGAACAACGTCTGTACACACCCTGTCACCTGCAGACAGGTATATTCAGGTGCGTTTTTCTAAAAACAGTAGCTCTCTTCAAAGGAACAGATTCGTGATAGTTGCATTAAGAGCTTTAGGGACAAAATTAACACTTTTCAAAATACGTTTTAATAATGAAAAGGTCAAGTTTTAGGTGCAGTAAAATATTTACAGAAAAATAAAAGTACAAAGTGAGACAAAATTTACAGCGAAAGAGAACAGATTGAAAATACCTGCATTTGAAATGTCCTTGCCTAATCAGTGTTTCGAAGATGATTTCCTGGTCCTCTGATGTTTGATGGTAAGATGAGGACTCTCTATTTGATCGTAAGAGCCCCTTTTTCTCGGGACCACCAGGGGTGGGGCCATACCTCTCTGCCCATTCGTATAAGAGAGGGAGTTTCCTTAGACAATGTCCAGGGCGGACCGTGGAAATACATGCTTCATAATCATGCATGGATCATAACTTGCGATTGGATCGTCCGGCCTATCTTACAGCAAGAAATTTAATTTCAGCTTGCATAAAGCTTTCAAATGACTCCAAACACGAGGATACTGAGACCTTCCCGGACCCTGGGGAGGGAATGGACTAATTCTATCCCTCCTTGGGTAACAAGGGGTGAATGTTTATACTTGAATTATCCGGGCCGAAATTCTACATTCAAATATGTAATGTTTATCACTATGGCATACATATAGCGGACGTTATGACTGTATATACATTTTTCTAACTTTTCATGTTATTCCAAGGTTATTGAAAGGGTCAGAATTCCTGGGGGTTATTTACGGTGTGGCATCCCCCACATCAGGTTGTTGTATGTTTTTCCTAGATAAGGAACAGGATTCTTCCTGGCCCCTATAAACCATAATCAAAGAGGAGATGAGGGGGGAGGAGCCTGACGTGGCGCCAGTGTAGGCTCTCAGCCAAAGCCCGGACCAAAAGCCGTCTCGATTGTCTGCAAGCTGGAGCTGGGAAAGACAGCAGATGGTACGGCCAAGCCCCTGCTCACCCCCATGCTCCGTCTCCTGTAAACCCCCTCTGGAGCTCTAGGCTTCCACCAGGCTACCCCACGGCGGGGATTGGGAGGCTCGGCGCCTCTGAATGAGAGGCGGAAGGAAAGAGTCCAAACATGAGGAATCTGAAGAGGAGATAGCAATCACGGGCATCTGACAAAGGGACAGTGGGCTGTATACTAGTCACGTATTAGCCCCATATATAAACACAAAGATAAAAACAAGTCAGTCAGTGGGAAAAACCCCTAAGATTGGACGTGAAGTCCCCCTGAAAATAAAGTCCACCTCAAACACCCCAACTACTAGGAAGGATATTGAAAAAAAAAAAAAAAGAAGGACATAAACAGAGATCTTTAGCTCCCCCGAAGTGAGAAAGTGTTAAGATATGGGCAAAGTGGTAAAAGGAGGAGGAGTTAATCCACCTAAGGTGAGCGCAAGCCCTAACACCATAAAGAAATTTATGGTACAGGAGAATGGGCAAACCAGCCTGACTAAACAAGCTGGAGCCAGGAGTAAACAGAAGGAAAGTGGAAAAGGGCCACAAAACAGATTATCCCAGGGAAAAGATCCAGGAGGTCAAGAGAAAAATGAACAAATGTTAGAAGACTGTGCTAAGGGTTAATAGCAGTTGATTGTTGTTTCATCTAGCCCCTGGAAAGAGCAGCTCTATTTGAACTTCCTGCTTCCTGTAGCCAGTGCTGTTCGTTCTACAGCGTTCCTGCACCTGTGACCCCCCTGGTATCTGTTCAGAGTGACTTCCTGTTCCTGTGACCCCGGCTACCCCTTTGGACTTTGCTGCTATCTGCCTGCCCCGACCTCGGATTGTTTACGTCCACTCTTCTGCCTGCTCCTTTTGTACTTCAGCCGCCAGCCCGTTGCCGACCCGGACCGCACCACTACTCTTCAGCCTGCACGAGCATCTGTGGACCTGTACCAGTCACCAGGGACCTGTCCAGCCCTCGTGCCCCCCTGTGCTCCAGAGCTCCCTGTCTGCACTACCAGGGGTTCCCGGAACCAGGACCGCAAGAAAGGTTGCCCCCCCCGCATAAGCCAGACTCTTCCACCAGGTACGTGACAGCAACGAACAGCCATGTCTGCGCCGGGGCCCTCTCCTATGGAGGAACTGTGTGCTCACCTAGCGGGCCTGACCCAAGCTGTGAAAGGCCTTCAGGAAGGCTACACCTGTCTGGAAAGTCAAGTCCGGAATCTGGCTACCCCAGCACCAGCCAGTGCCAGTCAGACTTCCTCCTGCACCCTAGTGATTTTACCTACCGAGCCTAAGGTGCCCATGCCCGAGCGATTCACGGGGGATCGCAGGAAGTTTCGGGCGTTTCGCAGCTCCTGCGAATTGTACTTTGCACTCCAGCCCCGCACCTTTTCTCTGGAACTCACCAAAGTGGGTCTAGCCATTTCCCTCCTCCGGGATGAGCCCCAAGCCTGGGCTCACCGCTTGCTGGAGCAGAACGCCCCAGAGACCACTAGCCCGGACCGATTCTTCAGCGACATGGCCCAGTTATACCAGGATCCCCACCAGGCGGCCACGGCGGAAGCAGAACTTTAAGGCGGCCGTCCGGCTGAAGACTATGTGTCGGAATTTAGGCGCTGGAGCGCCGACACTGGCTGGAACGATGCCGCTCTCCACCACCAGTTCAGACTGGGGCTCTCCGAGCCGGTCAAGGATGAGCTGGCAAACGTTGGGGTTCCACACACCCCGGACGCCCTGGTCAGTCTGGCAATCCAAATTGTCCGCCGCCTGCATGAACGCAGAGCGGAGAGAGCCACCGGAAACCCTGCGCCCCGCTTGGGTGTTGCCCCAAGTGTCCAGTTCCCCAGGGCCGGGTCCAGTCGCAGCATCCTCCTCCTCCTCTTCACAAGACCGTCTTAAACCTATGCACTCCGGACGTCCCCACTCGTGTCTCTCTTCTGAAGAACGACAGAGACGCATGACCCTTAGCCTATGCCTATATTGTGGGGGTTCAGGACATTTGGTGCGAACCTGCCCCGCTAAGGCCAGTAGGGGTCCTATCCCAGCCTTAGGGGAAGTACTGTCACTGCCAAGTTCCAAGTCACACCTTATCCTCACCCTGTCGCTACAGCTCCTCGGAAGGAGTGTTCAAGTTCCAGCCATCTTGGACTCAGGAGTCTGTAGCTGTTTTGTGGATATATCTTCCACCTAAGGATCACCAGATTATCCGATTGGCTGACGGATCAATGATAAAGTCTGGTACGGTCACACATGAGACTATCCCCCTGTTGGCTCAGACGGCTGAAGGCCACACAGAATTCCTGTTACTAGATGCCATCGCATCTCCCCTCTTTCCAGTCATCCTCGGGCTCCCATGGCTCCGGATACACAGCCCACATATTGACTGGAGTACCGGGGAGTTTCAGTTTCTGTCCCCCTACTGCCGAAGTCACTGCCTGAAGCCGCTCCAGAGGGCGTCGCCCACAGTTCTCAGTATCAACCTGGATCCTGACCCGGAGACCTGTAGCACTGTCCCTGAAGCATACCACGATTTCCTGGATGTCTTTAGTAAGAAGGGGGCAGAAACCCTTCCTCCAAACAGATCCTGCGACTGCCCAATTGATCTGCTGCCCGGATGCGAAGTCCCTTTTGGCAGGATATTCCCCCTTTCTGGGGTGGTGTTGGCGGCTCTCAAAGCCTATCTTGAGGAGAACCTGCAAAAGGGCTTTATCCGGCCCTCTACGTCCCCTGCGGGAGCCGGAATCTTTTTCGTAGAAAAAAAAGGACCATACTCTCAGGCCCTGCATTGACTATAGGGAGCTCAACAACATTACAGTCAAGAACCGGTACCCCTTGCCCCTGGTACCGGAACTCTTTCAGAGACTTGGCTCCGCAGCCATGTTCACCAAGTTGGATCTCCGCGGGGCCTACAACTTGGTCCGTATACGGGAGGGGGACGAATGGAAGACAGCCTTTTGGACTCGGTTTGGCAATTTCGAGTACTTGGTCATGCCCTTTGGGCTCTGCAATGCCCCGGCCACGTTTCAACATCTAGTGAACGACATCTTCCGGGATTACCTTGATCTGTTTGTAGTGGTCTACCTGGACGACATCCTGATTTTCTCCCCCTCCATAGAGGAACATCGCAGACACGTTAAGTGTGTGCTCAGCCGTCTTCGGCAGCACAGGCTATACGCCAAGGCGGAAAAATGCGCCTTTGAGCACTCAGACATCTCCTTCCTGGGGTTCCACATCTCAACCACGGGCATTACCATGGACCCCCCAGAAGGTCTCAGCTGTCATTGACTGGCCAAGCCAAAGGACAAGAAAGCGGTGCAGCGCTTGGTAGGCTTTGCCAACTTTTACCGGAAATTTATCCGAGGATTTTCATCTGTCATCGCCCCGATCACTCAGCTGACCAAGCAGAATTCCCGCTTTGTCTGGACTCTGGAGGCACAAGCAGCCTCAGACCTTGAAAAAGTTATTCACCTCTGCTCCTGTTCTAAAACATCCCGACTCCACACGGCCATATATCCTGGAAGTGGATGCTTCAGAGATCGCAGTCGTGGAGGTCTTATCCCAGCGACAGGGGCCTAAAGCCTCCCTACACCCCATCGCCTTCTTCTCTCGGAAGCTTACTCCACCCAAGAGAAATCATGACGTTGGGGACAGAGAACTGTTGGCGATCAAGTCTGCCTCGGAAGAGTAGAGATATCTTCTAGAAGGGGCAATCCACCCTGTTTTGGTCTTTACGGACCATAAAAATGTGGAGTATCTAAGGACTGCCAAAAGACTCTGACCCCGCCAGGCTCGCTGGGCCTTATTCTTTGCACGATTCCGGCTCCATATTACATACAGGCCCGGTTCTAAGAACATCAAGCCGGACGCATTATCTAGAATGTTTCAGGAAACCGAGGAGGCGTTCCCCCCAGACACCATCTTACCTGCCCACAGCTTTTTACTGGTCCAGGAGGACCTTCTAACTCGGATCAGGCAGACTCTAGCTGGCTCCACAATACCTGAGGACTCCAGACTTTCAATAAAGGACGGACTGTGGTGGTCGGGGACTCAGATATTTGTGCCTGAAGAGCTCCGCCTAGTTACCCTAGAACTTTGCCATGACCACAAATTAGCTGGACATTTTGGCATCCACAAGACCATGGAACTGTTATCCCGAACCTTCTGGTGGCCCCATATGGTTGAGGACTGCAAAATCTGTGTGGGTGCTTGCCCCACTTGTGCCCAAAACAAGTCAGAAAGGACCAAAGCCTGGGGCCTGTTGAACCCACTGCCTATCCCCGAGCGCCCCTGGTCTCAAATCGCTATGGATCAATCTTCCAGGAGGACCTGGTCATTTTTCGACACCCGTCCATTCTACCA
>BLSH010190013.1:159876-185300 GCA_018402905.1 Glandirana rugosa
AAAGCGACAAAGGTAACGACTCCCCCACGGGAAGTAGCCTTACTTTACACGGTAAAAAAATTCCGCCAGTTTGTGACCGCCTTAAAAAAATGGCACATTTCATTCCGATGAAGGGCACCCCCTCAGCAATGGAAACAGCGAAAATTTTTATCAAAGAAATTGTCCGCCTGCATGGCATTCCCAACAACATCGTGTCCGATAGAGGGGTGCAATTCACATCCCGGTTCTGGAAGTCCTTGTGTTCCACCTTAGGAATTGAACTGGCCTTTTCCTCGGCTTATCACCCCCAGTCAAATGGGCAAACAGAGAGGACCAACCAGACCCTCGAGCAGTACCTTCGCTGCTACTCCTTGTACTCCCAGGATGATTGGGTCTCCTTGCTGCCGGTAGCCGAGTTCGCCTACAACAATTCGGTCCATTCTGCCACAAAGCAGTCTCCGTTCTGGGCGAATCTCGGCTACCACCCTACGTTCCTACCCAACCTGTTACCTGAAAGTGCGATTCCCGCTGCACAGGAAATTACCCAGTTCTTGGAGAAGAACAACAAGCTCTTGCAGGAGACCCTCGCTCAAACCCAGGAGCGCAACAAGAGGACATTCAATAGAAGGAGGCGAGGAGAACTGGACCTACAACCTGGTTGACCGGGACTGGTTGGCAACCAAAAATCTGAGGCTATCATGTCCCTCCAGGAAATTGGGGCCGAGGTACATTGGGCCCCTTCCAGTCAAGAGAAAAATTAATGCCGTAGCCTACGAGCTTGATCTTGTCACTTCACTCCGGGTCCATCCCATATTTCATGTGAACCTCCTCAAACCAGTCACCAAGGATCCCTTCCCGGGGCGGAGAACAGCGCCACCAGAACCCATCCTCGTGGACGGAGAGGAGGAGTTCGAGGTGGAAACTATTCTTGACTGCAGAAGGAGAGCTGGCATTATGCAGTTCCTGGTGAAGTGGAGAGGATTTGGGCCTGAAGAAAGTTTGTGGGAGCCAGAAAGCAACTTGCATGCCCAAGAACTTGTTAGGACTTTTTGGAGGAACAATCCAGCCAAGAGAGCTCGGTGGGGCATCTGGAGGCTGCCCCTTGGGGGGGGCAATGTTAGAAGACTAAGGGTTAATAGCAGTTGATCGTTGTTTCATCTAGCCCCTGGAAGGAGCAGCTCTATTTGAACTTCCTGCTTCCTGTAGCCAGTGCTGTTCGTTCTACAGCGTTCCTGCACCAGTGACCCCCCTGGTATCTGTTCAGAGTGACTTCCTGTTCCTGTGACCCCGGCTACCCCTTTGGACTTTGCTGCTATCTGCCTGCCCCGACCTCGAATTGTTTACGACCACTCTTCTGCCTGCTCCTTTTGTTTATTTTTATTTTTTTTTCTTTTTCCCACTCAGATAACCGCTTTGAAAGATCATTCATAACTTGTCACTTCTTAAAAAGTCTTTCGTTGGTCACATCATTGTGGTGCTTGCTTCCCCTTTACACACCTTGTTTTGTTTCTTTTTCTTTGTTACTGCTTATACGTGATTGTTTTACAAAAAAAATAATTTTTACAATTTATGTCTAATTGCTAAAGTAAGAAAACCAAGACATTCAGAAAAGAGATGGAAGGAGGGAGAAACAAAAATCACTAGTTACAACCTTTCTACCCTGTGCTCCCGCCCCCCCTTGTCCCCGCCCCCCTGCATTCTCACCACACACTCATACCCCTACTCTCTTATTCCAAGGACAAAAAATCCTGACCTGAATCACATCATATGCAGGAGGTCACCCGTTTGCCGACATCTGGAGCACTTATCATCCGGTCTTATTCCAAATCTACAAAGCCTTTGAGGGGTATAGTATGCCCTGTGCAGCAAGAGCAACTGTGAGGCCCTCTGAGAAGGGGCCATCGAGACCTGGGGACATGCCGCCAACACTTCTCTTCATTGTTCCTCCGTCAAGGGGCCGATATCTTTCTCCCACCTTGCTTTTAGGGAGAGAATTTCCTCTTGTCCTCCCAGCCCCCTTCCCAAACTTGCATACAGTCTCGAAAACAAGCATTTGCTACTACCCGATCCCGACACTGCCTGCAGAACGGGCATATCACCTAATTCCACCTTTGAACTAGTGAACTGTTTAGTCATCGCGTGCCTAATCTGGAGGTGTCTGAAGAAGGAATGCTTTGAAATCCCGTATGTCTCTCTTAGCTCCGTAAATGATTTCATGTGTCCCCCTGTATACAGCTGAGCAACATAGTTAATACCTAAGTTTTATCATTCCCGTATCGTGACGATTTCTCGAAGTTCCTGTAACTGGTTGTTATCCCAAAGAGGGGTACTTTCCAGAAGTCCCTTGTAACCCATTTGCTTCTTAACCTGACTCCAGATTTTAATAACCATTTTTAATGTAGGGGCATCGGGAGCAAAGGACCGTGCCTCCAATGCCTCTACTATCGCCTCATGTGGGGTATATTCCAACATCAATCGACTATTCCCATCTACCCCACCTCTCTTCCCACATCCCAACAAGTGCTGTAATTGTGCTGCCAGGTAGTAGTTCCCGGGATGGGGGAGGGCTAACCCTCCCTCCGTTAGTTGGAGTTGAAGAGTTCTAAACCGTATCCTGGGTGTCCGCCCTTTCCAGATCAATCTTCTAAATAAAATGTCTATTCTACAAAACCAATATTTATAAATCCAAATTGGGGAGTTATGAAGTATATATAACAACTGCGGGAGCCATATCATCCGAATCAGGTTACATCTTCCACCTAAAGATAAGGGCAGATGTTTCCAAATTTCTCCTTTATTTTTCCATTTATTTAACAAAGGGACCATATTATTTTCCATGAAACCCATCGGATCTCCTGAAAATACTATCCCGAGATATTTCAATTTATCTGCTATCACTATCCTAGCTGCAGAACTTGGAAGTGGGACGTTCAAGGGATCAACCGGCATTAACACCGATTTTTCCCAGTTTATCCGCAGTCCGGAAAAGGATCCGAAATCCTGAACCAGTCGGATTGCTGATGATAATGAGGCCTGGGAGTCCCCCAGGAACAACAGCACATTGTCTGCATAAAGAGCAATCCTTTCTTCTCCAAAGGATCTCTGAGACCCCTTTAAGTGCCTCGCGGCTCTCATTGCCGATGCCAGGGGCTCGATCGCGAGGGCGATAAGGGACACCCCTGCCTTGTCCCCCTCTATAACTGAAACCCCCTGGAGCACACCCCATTAGACTGGACCCTAGCATTAGGATCTTTATATAATGTTCTGATCCAGCCTATAAAAGCGGGGCCAAATCCAAATTCCTCCAGGACCCGTCCAAGATATCTCCAATCCAAGCTATCGAACGCTTTGATAGCGTCCAAAGAGATAATATCTCTAGAACCCATGTTCTTTGTCTTAATATGTAAATTCAAAAATACCCGTCTGATATTAATGCTGGTTGATCTGTGGGGGATAAATCCAGACTGGTCCAGATGAATAAGTCTCTGGATGACTTTGTTTACCCTACTGGCTAAGACTTTCGCTAAGATTTTAATGTCAGAGCATAGCAGTGAAATTGGTCTATATGAGGCAGTTTCCAGCGGATCTTTACCTTCTTTGTGCAGAACTATAATTATAGCCTCTCTCATTGAAGCAGGAAGCCTCCCATTACTAATGGCCCCTTGTGCTACCCTCAAGAGCTCTGGAAGCAGAACGCTTCCGTACCGCTTGTAAATTTCAATCGGAAGCCCGTCTGGCCCCGGAGATTTTTGCCCTGCCATCTCCCCTACTGCTTTCTGTATCTCTTCCAGTGTTATAGGGGCTTCCAGCTCCTGCTTTTCTTCATCTGTGAGACTAGGGAGCCTCACCTCCCTCAAAAAATCCTCCATCCTCCCAGCCTGTTCCGTATCCTGGGCCCTATAGAGATTTTCATAGTACCGTCTAAACTCCTCCGCTATCTCCTGGGGGTGTGAGGTAATTCCTCCCCCAGGGAGCCGTATCAATGGGACGGTATTGGAGGGGGAATTAGTCCTAATCAGGGAGGCCAGTGTTCTGCCAACGCTCTCTCCTTCCTCAAATGACTTTTGTCTCACCGAGAGCCTCCTGTTTTCCTCTTTTTTGAGTAAGGCCGCCCTATAGCTCTGTTGCCGAACTAATAAGGATTTGTAATTGTCTCTAGTTGGATTTGTAATATACTGTTCCTCAGC
The DNA here is from genome assembly GCA_018402905.1 of Glandirana rugosa. NCBI lineage: Eukaryota > Metazoa > Chordata > Amphibia > Anura > Ranidae > Glandirana > Glandirana rugosa. The sequence goes on from BLSH010190013.1 coordinate 164,043, forward strand.
TCTATCTACCTCTTCCCTGGCCGTCACCTCCCATCCCTTCGAATCAACTTTGATCCTAGCTATCTGCTGTATCAGTAGGCCACAAAGGTACGCTTTCAATGCGTCCCATGTCGTTTCCACTGATGCAGTGCCTTTGTTGATCTCTATAAATTCCTCCAGCGCTTTCAAGGTTCTATCGGGCTCACCCAACAATTCTAGCCAGTGTGGGGCTAGTCTCCAATTCCTTTTGACCGTTGGCCCTCCAGGTCTATTGAAAACATCAAGGCAGAATGATCCGATAGGCCTCTCGGCACATAGAGAATGTTATTAGTTATATGTGAGGCCTGTTCATTCCCCAGGACCAAGTCGATCCTGGAGAGAGTGGCGTGTGTGGATGACTGGGAAGAAAATTGTCGGGCCCCAGGGTTCCAAGATCTCCAGACGTCCATCCACCCCACCTCCCCCAGGAACTGAGGGAATTTACCTTTTGACTGGCTGTTTATATTAAACCTTACAGGGAGTCTGTCCTTACCCTCATCTATTACCGCATTAAAGTCCCCAACTATCACAGATGGGACACTAGGGTTATCCAATGTAAATTCCAGGACCTCGCTTAAGACGTCTATGCTAAATGGCGGTGGAATATATATATTTGCAAGAATAATTTCTGTGTTTTCTATCGAGCAACGCAGCAGAATATACCAACCATACTTGTTGACTCTACTGCGCCTACAAGAGAAGAGCACCCCATCCCTCACCATCACGCTCACCTCCCTAGAATAGGAGGAGTGAGTCAAGTGGAAATGGGTATGGAAACCTTTAACCCCCCGGGAGGGAATAGTTCCCTTCATGTAGTGTGTCTCCTGCAGGCACAGTACGTCCACCTGATGCATATCCAGATAGGAAAACACAGCAGATCTCTTGATCGGGTTACCTAGCCCCCTAACATTCCATGATGCAACTTTAACCCTTTTAGCCCGCATCTAGAGAAGGAAAAAATTAAATGACCAGTTCGTCAGTATTTACAAATGAAATCATTAAAGTGTAAACCAAGCCTACCATAATTATGGTAATATTGTGCATCCAGTTTTTACAAATTACAATACATATTTTATGTGCCCATCCACCTGTGATTAGTACTATCTGTGATAAGAAACACCCTTCAGGAAGGGCAGTTATAATTCCCCTTCTAAAACATACAAAACTAGTGTAGCATGAAACGATAATGTGAAATTCGCGAATCCGACTTTCCTCACAAATCATTTCGCCCTTTGCCAACTATTCTATACCACCCTCCCCCGACTCAGGCTTCAAACATTCATACATACAAAAACACAGTCTAGGGAGGGAGAACCTCTCCCTTGGTTAGAGCATGTATCTAACATTATTCATCGTCCTTGCTTTCTATATATTATTGTTTCTCTCTTGTTTCTTTAACCTCTCAGGGTTCTTCTAGCCCTCTTGGTCTTTCCGTAATTTTTTTGTATTTTCTTCCAACCATCTCTGGGCTCCCTCCGGTGAGTCAAAAAATTGTACACCTCCACCTGTGGTAATCTTTAAGCGAGCAGGGTATAGTAAAGCATATTTAATCTTCAGTTGGAATAGAGACCGTTTTACTTCCATATACTTAGCTCTTCACCTTTGAAGATCCGGGGAAAAATCTGGATATATGGAGACTCTTGCCCCTTGAAAAACATGTCCCCTTTTTCCCTGGCCTTTTGGAGAATAGTGGCCCTGTCCCTGAAATTAGACACTTTTGCCAATAAAGGTCTTGGATGGCCTCCTGCCGGAGGTAAACGAAAAGGCACCCTATGGGCCCTCTCTATGAAAAAGTGGGGGGACATCATATTTTCCCCCAGAGTCTCTTTAAGCCACTCCTCCAAAAACGCCATGGTGTTTGAACCTTCACTCTGCTCAGGCATACCTATTATTCTAATGTTATCTCTCCGGAGCCTATTCTCCATATCATCCATTTTGGAGGTGCACTTTTTCACTTTTTTTTCTAAGTCCCGAAGTAGCTCTTTAGTCAGGTTGTGTTCACCCTCCAAAGTGCTAACCCTCTCCTCCACCGCTGCCGTGCTTTCGTGTGTCTGCTGGATATCATAACGAATATGAGATATTTCTTCTCTAATACCTCTTGTTTGAACTGAAAGTTCACATAAAGATGATTTACACATATTTACGGCTTGCAGGACCTCCAATAATGAAGGCCCTGTGGGGGATGATATGGATAAGCTGGCAGATAATTCGGAGTTACCTCCTCCAGAGGCGCCAGCCCCATTGAGGTCAGTACCCTGGTCTACGATTGACTGGCCCTGGCTCAATCTGCCAGACCCACAGTTTTTCTGCGTCTTTGTCTGAAGCAGCTGCCCTCCCTTGGCCGGTGACCCCGAGGGGGTATGGGAAAATTTTTCTAATTTAGCTGCTGTTGCCGGGGCAACTTTTGTTTTGTCTTTAGCAGTTTTTTGTGAGCTGCCCAGTTCTTGTGGACCCACATCTTCTCCCTTTTTTTTCACCATAATAGCTACTGCCTGTTATTTAAAAGTAGGTTCCCTCTTAAATTGACCCTGCCCACCGGTAGGCAACCAGTTAGGTGGCTATCAGCCCAAGAACAAACGGAAACAAAAATAGAGGGAACATCCAGCTGATACCACGTTCTTAATAATGCTCCACTTCCAATAGGCAGACTCTGTGCTGAGGCTGTTAATTCCAGCCCCATACGGCTACAAGGAAACAAATGTCATTAAAGCATGAAATTAACTGGCACAGAAATACTGAGTAAGCCCCTTTTATATACCACAATTGCACCAGACCAGCTAGACTTCAGAGAGTGCAAATATAATACAATCTGTGAGCGTTCGATTGATGTGGGCACTCAAAAAAAGGGCATATGACAAATAAAAGTGCGAGCAGTAGTCAAACAGTCAAATTGCAGATCCATATGTGCAGACACAGGCACTTGGCTGATACAAGCGGCATAGGCACCAGCCCAGTTACTCACGGTTCTGACGCCTGTGTAATACTTGCCCTTGATGTGAGATGGGGAGGGGGTCCTTCTCCTGAAGATCCAGAGTGCCCCCGCTCAACCCCGCTGTGCAGCCGAAGCCTCACAGCCCCATCCCCACCTCTCCCAACTCCTGACTCCTTGCCGTCCATGGAGGGGGACATATGCGAGCTGCCGCCGCTCCGCCTAGCTGTCTCCAGGCTGCCGCTCGGGGCCCCCGCAAGGCTGCACGCCACTCTAAGGGTACCCCGTCAGCCTCACCGACCCCAGAGGCGTCCGTCTCAATCCGGCAAGGTCCTCCGAGACGCTCTGTTCTCAGGGTACATGGGAGGCTGGGCGCTCAGACGCCGCACACGCTGCTGCTCACTCCCTCATCTGGTCACGCCCCCCTCTTCCTCCCCTGCCTGCTCCTTTTGTACTTCAGCCGCCAGCCCGTTGCCGACCCGGACCGCACCACTACTCTTCAGCATGCACGAGCATCTGTGGACCTGTACCAGTCACCAAGGACCTGTCCAGCCCTCGTGCCCCCCTGTGCTCCGGAGCTCCCTGTCTGCACTACCAGGGGTTCCGGAACCAGGACCGCAAGAGAGGTTGCCCCCCGCATAAGCCAGACTCTTCCACCAGGTACGTGACAACAACTAAACACAATCGAAGAGGAACAGCAAAAAGGGACACAGTTGCCAACAAAGCTGGAAATAGCGAAAATGTTTGAGAGGCTCGAGCAATCCCTTAAAGGAGACATGACCGGCATACGGGAGGACCTGAGCCATATCTTAAAGAGAGTAGAAGAAACAGAAGATAAATTAGATAAGCAAGCAGAGGAGATCAGAAAATTAAAGGAGCAAATGAACAAGGCCCGAAGAGAACAGCGATGAATACAGTATAGACTTAAAGACCAGGAGAACAGCAGCAAAAGGAAAAATCTTAGAATACGCGGGATCCCAGAGGCCCCACAAGGAGAAGATCTGCAAAACACTATGGATAAAATATTTGGGCCAATGTTAGGGAAAACTGCAATGGAGAAGATAAAGATCGAGAGAGTGCATAGGGTGTGGAAGCCGGCCAACCTAGGAAAAGATATCCCTAGGGACGCAATAGTTCGCTTCCAGAATTACAGAGATAAAGAGGAGATTTGGCAGAAATTGAAAGCAAGAGACCAAATAAGGTATGGAGAAGCGGAAATCAAAGTGTTTGCGGACCTGGCCAGAGAAACAAGAGAGAGGAGAAAGAGACTTAGACCGTTACTGGACCAAATGAGAGCCCAAGGGATCCAATACTCATGGGGGTTCCCAGCTTGCCTAATAGGAAAAAAAAGAAGGTAGATCGTCAAAATTGAGGTTCCCGGAGGAGACCGAGAGCTTCTGTAAGAAATTGGACATAATTAGACCTGAAATGCCGAACTGGATGGAAGAAGATGAGGGAATAAATATGCGAGAAGAACAAACATGGCAACAAATTTAGAGGACCTAATAAAAATGAAGAAAGAAACTGGTGGGGGGCTGGGAGATCTGGGGGGGGGGAGGCGGGCAGGTGACTGGGGGGGGACAAGAGTAGAACTGAAGGGGCGGCTTCAAAATCTGGGCCAGGGCTGAGGTAGGAGCTCTATAGAGAAGAAGGGGCTCTTCAAGGACTGGCACCAGGGGAGGTTCCAACCCGTGGGGCAACCAGGATTAGGGGGACAGTATTTATCCCCTTACCAGGTGGAAAGGTCATGAGTGGACCTATAGGCCCCTATGGGGATGGAAGGGAGGGGCCAGGTCTTCCATAGGGAAAATGAGGTAGAGGGAGAGGTATGGACAGGAGAGGTGATGAGGCCTGCTGCCGGCGCGCCCCCACCCCCTCCACAGATGGGGGAGGGGGGAGCGGGCGGCGGAGGAGAAGAGATAAGGTATAATGGTCAATATATTGACCTATAATGTGCGGGGGCTAGTTAGCCCCACAAAAAAGACATAAAATCCTACAAGAATTAAATCAGTATTCAGCAGAAATAGTATTCCTACAAGAGACACACTATGCTCAGGATACCAATGCAAGAATATACTCTAAAAACTTCCCAATATGGTATCATGGTAACTCTCCGATAAAAAGATCTAAAGGGGTGGCTATTGGGTTTTCAAAGAAAGTACAGTTTATACTAGGGGAAAGAATGACCAACCCAGAAGGAAGGTACTTATTCCTGAAGGGAAGGATAAATAACCAAGATTATACCCTAGTAAACGTGTACTGCCCGAATAAATATCCAACAGGTTTTCTGTCAAATGTGCTGGAAAAACTGATGGAATTCAAAAAAGGTTTAGTAGTAGTCGCTGGAGACTTTAATTTTGGAATGGACCAAGAACTAGATAGTACGTCCCGAGCCCAGGGGATATCAAACGGAAAATTAGGCAGAGTAAAAAGGAAAATGTATCAGAACCAGCTAATAGATATATGGAGGATACTATATCCCAAGACAAAAGACTATACGATTTTCTCCCCTGTGCACGGGACTTACTCGAGGATAGATTACATTCTAGTAGAACATAGCGTAATGGAACGGGTAATAAAAACAAACATTGAAGTATCAACTCTATCAGACCATGCGCCGGTGACCCTGACACTGGACATGGGGGAGGCTTTGGTGAAGGAGTATGAATGGAGGTTGAATGAAGAACTGTTAAATGATAAAGACACCATGGAAAGAATAAAGGAAGAGCTGATAAAATACTTTGAAGTAAATGCTACAGAAGAGGCTCCGATCCCCATAGAATGGAAAGCACACAAGGCCTACATAAGAGGGATATTGATCGCTATAGGGGTAGGTAAAAAGAAAGAGAGAATTAGACGGAGGGAGGAAATAATATATCGTTCATATGAATTAGAACAAGAGCATAAAAGGGGTGGAAGGGAGGTCCTGCAGGCGCTCCTGGAAAAAAGAGAGGAATTGAAGGATCTGATAGAACAGGAGACTCGCATTATATACAACAAAATTAAGAAAGAGATATATAGGAGGAAATAAAATTGGAAAACATTTAGCTAGAACTTTAAATAAAAAAAAAATCAAGGAATTATATAGAAAAGATACAGAATAAAATGGGAAAAGCCACATATAAAACACGGGAGATAGCCAAAATATTCCAAGAATATTATAAAGAATTTTATGCAGTTAGACAAATAGGCAGCCCCCAAATAGAAACCCAGAGGAGGAAAAAAATGAAAGATTTTCTGGAAGCGGCTAACCTACCGCGGATAGACGAGGAGAACAGAAGTATAATGGAAGCACCATTAACATTAGAGGAAATCGGGCTAGCAATAACTAATACAGCATCAGGGAAGAGCCCAGGACCGGACGGACTCCCAATAAGTTATTATAAAAAATTTAAAGAGATATTAGCCCCTAGAGCATGCCAATACATGAACGGTATTGGAGGTAACTTGGGAGATGAGAAGTGAAGCCTTGATGGCAACAATTACAGTAATACTGAAGGGGGGGAAAGACAAAAATCTCTGCTCCAGCTACAGACCAATAGCGTTGTTAAATGCAGACACTAAAATCTTCTCTAAGGTGCTGGCCGCTAGATTAAGAGGTGATAAAAGAGGTGGTTAATGAAGATCATGTTGGATTTGTCTCAGAAAGAGAAGGGAAAGATAATGGAATAAGAACTCTGCTACTGACCCAGAAGATTCAGAGAGGGGAAGCCCAGTCTACTCCTGTCAATAGATGCCGAAAAAGCCTTTGACAGGGTAGACTGGGCTTTCATGTTTCAGACACTGGAATTGATAGGTGTAGGAAGTAAGATGATACAATGGATTAGGGCGCTATATAACCACCCGAAGGCCAAGGTAAGAATAAACGGGACGCTGTCCTCCCCCATTGTCATGGAGAATGGGACAAGACAGGGATGTCCCCTATCCCCACTCCTCTTTATAGTTTCGCTAGAACCCCTCCTAGCGACAATTAGGAACAACAAGGAAATTAGGGGGTTTAAGTAGCCGCTTATGCGGATGATATCTTAATATATGTTAGTAAACCCAGAAACACCATACACAACTTAATGAAAGTTTTGAAAGTGTATGGGGATATATCAAATTTTAAAATCAACTATAGTAAGTCTGAAGCCATGCTTATAAACGGGAGTAAACAGGAGGGTGGAGAGCTACAGAAAGAGTTCCCCTTTAAATGGAACAACGAGAAATTAAATTACTTGGGAATTAAGATAACAAAAACAAGAGAAGAACTGTATCAGCAAAATTACATCCCCCTGTTAAATGAGATAAGGGATGAAGTGGGGAGAATAACATATAGACCCCTATCTTGGATAGGCCGGATTAATGCGATAAAAATGATATTACCAAAAATCATATATAAATTCCAAATGTTCCCAATTTACATCCCACAAGAGTATTTTCAGACTATGAAAAAGATATTAAGGCCGTTTATCTGGCAGAACCAAAAATCAAGGATGAAGGCTTCAGTTCTGAATAGAGGAAAGATGAGAGGAGGGTTGGCACTCCCAGACGTAAAAAAGTACTATCATGCAAATGTATTGGCATGAGTGATTGTGTGGGCACAAAATAATGAAGGGAAGAAATGGTTGAAAATAGAAAACACAATTAGCAAAACACAATTAGGAAAGATGATTTGGATACCACCGAAATTTAGGAACTTAGATGTACACACTAGTGATATCACGCATAATGTATTGAGAGTATGGGATAGCACCTTGAAAAAAGGAAAATGGAAATATAACTCACCATTCACCCCACTAAGTGGAACAAATTATTTCGCACCAGGGCAAGAGGGATGGTATGGTAAATGGATAAAATATGAGTCACTAAAGTTATTGGATATAAAGCACGAGGGGAGAATAAGGTCACTGGAAGAATTAAAACAAAGCGAGAAGTTTAAGAAGATCAACGAATGGAGGTAACTCCAACTGAAACATTTTGTAGAGACCCTCCCTCAGCCCCTGAGAATGGAGAGCGAATTATCAATATTAGAAAAAACCTGCACGAAGGGGAAAAAGAAAGGAAGGGTGTCTGCGATGTACAAAGTACTACAGATACTAGGAGAAGAGGAGCGTCCTCCATTCGCATACAAAACATCTACAGATAGTAAAATGTGGGAAATGAACTACAGATGCCTCTCGCGAAGATGAGCAAGAACCAACCGAGGGCGTGACCGGATGTGGGTGTGAGTCGGTGGGAGAGTGTGCGGCGTGTCTCGCGCTGATCACAATATGCTCCTGTGAGTAAACCCCATTGAGAAGCCGTGGCGGTACACCGGGCAGGAGACCGAGAGGTCGGCGTACTGGATCGGATGCCGTGGCCGCAATAGACTGCGAGTACAACTCGGCCGCTCGAACAGAGTGTGAAGCGTGGAGGTACAGGGACTGGTGGGCGGTAGGAATCTCGGTGGCCACTCTCTCCTCTCCCCCGTAGATGGTGAGGAGGGGAGGAGGAGGTGAGGAGACCAGGCAGTTCCCTGCTAGACCAGACGCCGCGATGATGTTCAGCGGCTCCCATACTGGAAGCTCGGAGGTTCGAGGTGATACCGTATGAGTGTATGGGCTTGTGGGAAGTCTGGACGCGGTGCACCAGCGGTGAGCTTTGTTTCGCAGCAGCCAGAGATAGAGAACACTGGCCCCTTATTTGTCAGTAAGGACACATAGAGTATTATAAAGGCACGGTATATTATAAATTATCAGCAGATATAGCCCCGCGGGCTAAAGGAGCGACATTTTGAACTGTCTATATCGTCTATATTGACACAGGACTTGCACGTGTTTTTTTTTTTTTTTTTTATTATTAACAGTATCATATATGTAGGTTTGAATCTGCGTATACCAAAAAAGCCCGGGGGTCATAGGAGGCAAGAAGTCATCTGTATCTTTACCTTAACTCCGGGATACTTGGGTAATATACCTCCATAGGAACCAAGAAAGCTGGCATAACTATTGTCCGAAAACAGTGAGGTATCTCTTAAGCCCCGCCTGTTTCCGTTGGTTAACCCGAGGGAAGGATAGTTATACAAAGGAGGTACAGGGAAATCTTGCCATGTACAGTGGGTACAGGTATCATGGTAAAAAAGAAGGGTGAGGACGTGGCCCCAGCAGATCTGAATTGCACTCAGAAATCCGTTAAGGATAAACCTAAAGCAGCTCAGACCGCTGCAGCTAAACTGGAGAAATTTGCCCACACCCCGGTTGGATCTGGGGCCAAGGGGGGGCAGCAAACCCAGGCTAAAATGCAGCAGGGAAGCGACTCTAATAGAAAAAGCCAGGGTCAGCACACCAAAGAACATGGACTGAATACTAGCATGGCTGTTACCCCTGGGAAGGTTGGCCCAGAATCCTCCATGGACCTGTCGTTCCCGGTATCCCCAACAGGACCCTCGTTAACGGAGGTCCTGCAGGCAGTGAACACCTGTAAGTCTACCTTATGTGAGCTTTTTGAACAAATGAAAGGCATTAGGGAGGAGGTCTCCCATGTACGTCTTGATATTCAACAGGTTCAGGAGCGGACCGTGGCAGTGGAAGAAAGGGTTAGTGCTTTGGAGGATGAGTATGACCCGATCAAAAATACACTTCAGGACCTGAAGGAGAAGGTGAATATGTACACCCGTAAAATTGATGATATGGAAAATAGGCTCCGGAGGGATAATATCAGGATTGTGGGCATGCCCGAGGGCTGCGAAGGCCCAAACCCTCCGTTATTCTTGGAGAAGTGGCTCAGAGACACCTTGGGGGAGAATATTCTGTCCCCCCATTTTTTCATAGAGAGGGCACATAGGGTGCCCACCCGCCTGCCCCAGGTGGGAGGCTATCCTAGACCCCTAGTGGCCAAGGTATCCAACTACAGGGACAGATCAACTATACTGCATGGGGCTAGAGAAAAGGGTAATATGTTCGTAAAAGAAGCAAGAGTTTCCATATACCCTGATTTTTCTCAAGATCTTCAAAGGCGTAGAGCTAAATATATGGAAGTAAAGCGGACTTTGCGACAATTACAGATTAAGTACGCTTTACTATACCCTGCCCGTTTAAGAATCACTACGGATGAAGGAACTCAGTTTTTTGATTCCCCGGAGGGGGTGAAGAGGTGGCTAGAAACCAATAAAGCAAGGCAACAAAGAGACTAATGGAGGCTAGAAGCGCCTTTGCGTGGAATAAGTTAAACAGAGCTTAATTCCCCATAAAAGAGGGGAAAATGAGCATCTTTCGGCATATATGATTAGCTAGTAGCTGGGGAGTTCCTCCCTGCGTTTTTTATTTTTTCTTATATATATATATTTTTTTTTTTTTTGGTTTGTTACTCCTGGCAGGCCTGACACGCCGCATAAATGTAGGAGAAGTGTGATTGTAGGTGGTAGAAGGGATCAGGTGGGGGAGAGAGTGGAGAAGATGAAAAGAGGTGGTTTGCAGGTATGGTCGGTCACAATAAAGGCTTCCAGAGGTAACCTAGTTAGGTTAGGGAGGGAGGGTAGGGAGGAAAAGGGGGGGGGGGTAACGCTGGGACGTATGTATGGAAGGGGGAGGTTTGAAAGGAGTATGGCTGGTAGTAGAGGGAAACTAACACAAAAAGACAGGGTTGGTAAGGATATGTTATGCAGTAAAGCACAAGCTTTTTTCTCTTGTCATTTTTTTTGACACGTTTTACACACTTACGTTTGTTAGAAGGGGAATTATTATTGCCTTTCCTGAGACACATTTGTGTTCACCAGAAGTGGAAATGTTATTATAATGAAGGATATATTTGACATACATTTAAATTATTACACGTAGGATGTATATATTCACAATTATTATTATTATTATGGGGAAATATTTTCCCCTATTTCACTATTCGTTGTTGTTTCTTTCATCTTCTCTTTTTTCTAGGACTTGTCTTAAAGCTATTTTGTGTGTTTTTTTTCCGTTTTTTTTAAATGCAAATTAAAAGGGTAAAACTTCTATCCTGGAATGTTAGGGGATTGGGCTGTCCGGTAAAGAGGTCGGCTGTGTTTTCCTATACGGACATGCACCAGGTGGACATTCTGTGCCTGCAGTAGATGCACTTTATGAGGGGAAGTATCCCCTTACAAGAGATGAGAAGATTCTCAACCAGCTTCCACTCGACCTTCTCCTCTTATTCAAGAGGGGTGAGTGTAATGGTGAGAAAAGGGGTGCTTTTCTCCTGCAGGCGCAGAAAAATTGACGAACGTGGTTGTTATGTCCTCCTGCATTGCCTGATAGAGAACACGGAAATTGTTCTTGCAAATATATACATTCCCCCGCCATTCAATGTGGATGTTCTAAATGAGATCTTAGAATTTACACTGAACTGCGGAGATATTCCAATCATTGTAGTTGGGGATTTTAATGCAGTAATAGATGAGGATAAGGATAGATTCCCCTTAAAAACCAATAAAGTTAGCCAGCCAAGAGGTAAATTTCCACGGTTGCTGGAGGAAGTAGGATGGATGGATATATGGAGGATTCGGTACCCTGAGATTCGACAATTCTCCTGCCAATCATCTACGTACGCCTCCCTATCTAGAATAGATTTAGTATTGGGAAATGTGAAGGCTTCACATATAATCAGTGAAATTGCCTATATGCCTAGGGGCCTGTCAGATCATTCCCCCGTAATAGTTAGTATGGATTCGGAGTGCCAAAAGGTAAATAGGAATTGGAAATTAGCCCCACATTGGTTGGAGCTGATAGATGAGCCTGGTAAAATATCGAGGGCAATGGAGGAGTATCTGGCAATCAACAGGGGCACAGCATCGGTAGAGATGATATGGGATGCACTGAAGGCATACCTACGAGGTCTGCTGATACAGCAGATTGCCAGAATTAAATCAGAGTCCAAAAAATGGAGAAGCTGGCGAGGGAAGATGTGAAAAAAGGTGAAGATAACTATGTTATTAATCCAACCACAGAAAATCAGAAGATTTTAGTAGACAGACAACAGGTATATAGGACGATACTACTTAAGAAAGAGGAGGACAAAAAGTTGTCAGCAAGGCAACAGTCATTTGTAGAAGGGGAAAGTGTGGGTAGAGTTTTGGCCTCTTTGATTAGGTCCAACTCACCGGCCAATACGGTTGCATCAATACGGGTGTCCGGGGGTGAGACTATTACGCATCCATTTGAGATTGCGGAGGAATTAAGGAAGTATTATGAAAATCTATACAGGGCCCAGGACACAGAGCAGAGTGGTGGGATGGAGAATTTTTTGGAGGGGTTGAGGCTCCCCACACTTACAGATGGGGAGAGGGAAGCGCTGGAGGCACCTATGACCTTAGCAGAGGTACAAAAGGCAGTGGGAGAGATGGCCAGTCAAAAATCCCCGGGCCCAGATGGACTACCAACCGAGATCTATAAAAGATATGGAGGCATATTGCTTCCGGAACTTTTGAAGGTGGCACACTGGGCTATTAGCAAGGGGAAAATACCACCTTCAATGAGAGAGGCCACAATCATAGTTCTACATAAGGAAGGAAAGGATCCGACGGAAACCTCTTCGTACAGGCCGATTTCATTATTGTGCTCTGATATTAAAATCCTGGCGAAAGTTCTGGCCAGTAGGCTGAATAAAGTCATTCAGAAACTTATACACCCAGATCAGTCAGGATTTATTCCTGGTAGATCCACTAGCACTAACATTAGACGAGTATACTTAAACTTGCAGGTTAAAGAAAAAAATATAGGTGCGAGGGTCATTATCTCCCTAGATGCCATCAAGGCTTTTGATAGCTTGGACTGGAGATATCTGGGGAGAGTCCTGGAGAAATTTAAGGTTGGTCCTGTTTTTACAGGTTGGATTAGAGCACTATATAACGACCCCAGTGCTAATGTCCAGGTCAATGGGGTACGCTCTGGGAGTTTTCGACTTGCAAGGGGGACGAGACAGGGATGCCCACTGTCGCCCCTGCTCTTCGCCCTTGCGATTGAACCCTTGGCAGCGGCAATAAGAGCACCTGGGGATATAAGGGGATTTCAGAGATCCTTTGGAGAAGAGAGAGTTGCATTATATGCGGATGATGTGCTGCTGTTCTTGGGGGACTCCCAGTCCTCACTTACATCAGCAATCCAACTGATCGAGGACTTTGGGACCTTTTCTGGGCTACGGATAAATTGGGAAAAGTCGGCAATAATGCCGGTTGACCCTTTAAATGCCACGCTCCCAAGTAGTGCTGCAAGAATACCGATAGTAGATAAACTAAAATACCTAGGTATTGTATTTACAAAGGACCCCAGGGGTTTTTTGGAGGATAATATGACTCCTCTGCTAAATAAGTTCAAGCAAAAAGGAGAGATCTGGAAACATCTACCCCTCTCGTTGGGGGGGAGGTGTAACCTAATCAGAATGATATGGCTACCCCAGCTGTTATATGTCCTCCACTACTCTCCAATCTGGATCTATAAGTATTGGTTCCTGAGAATAGATGCCCTGTTCAGAACATTGATTTGGAAAGGGCGAATACCCAGGCTGCGTTTGAGTACCCTTCAACTACAGCTAAAGGAGGGTGGATTGGCCCTCCCACATCCCGGGAATTACTTTCTGGCGGCTCAATTACAGCACCTGGCAGGATGTGGGAGGAATGGAGAGCTAGAGGGGAATAGCCGACTGATGCTGGAATGCACGCCACACGAAAGGATTGTGGAGGCATTGGAGGCACAGTCTTTTGACCCTGGAATTCCAACCTTTAAACTAGCCATAAAAGCCTGGTCCCAGGTTAAGAAACAAATGGGATATAAAGGTCTCCTGGACAGTACCCCGCTCTGGGATAACAATCAGCTACAGGAGATGAGAGAAATCGGTACGATAAAGGAATGGAAAAACCGGGGAATTACTTATGTTGTTCAATTATATACAGAGGGTCATATGAAAACATTCGAGCAGCTGAGGGAGGAGTTTAAGATATCAAAACACTCTTACTACAGATACTTGCAAATTAGGCACGCCATGGCCAAACAGATTGTAAATACAGTGGAAATGGGCGATATGCCCATCCTACAAATATTATCAGAAGCGAGGGGTGGCAAGGGTCTAATATCCAAGATTTACGCACACCTAGGAAAGGGAATGGGAGAGAATAGGCCCTGAAAGTAAGATGGGAGAGAGACATAGGTTCTATGACCGAAGAGCAGTGGAGGGATGTTTTGGGGTGGTGTCTACAAGCATCGATGGCTCCATCCCAGAGGGCCTCACAACAATTTCTATTGCATAGGGTGTACTATACTCCTTTAAGACTCTATAACTTTGGGAAAAGACAAGATGACAAGTGCCCCAGGTGTAGAGATACGGGGGACCTACTGCATATGATGTGGAAATGCCCAAAACTGCACATATATTGGGAGGGGATAGTAAACGTTATTAACTTAACCTTCGGAACCAATATGGAACTGGAGGTTAGACAGTGTATTCTGACAGGCGCAGGGGGACCTGCGCCGCCTATAATACAGAGCTGCCTTTTCCAGGCAAGGAGATTGATAGCCCTAAAATGGCAGGCAAGGGCTCCACCTTTGCTTGAAGAATGGAAGAAGTCCATGGATGAAACATTATGGAAGGAAAGGGGAATGTATATAAAGAGAGGCAACCTTGTCAAATTTAAAAAAAAATGGGGTCCCTGGTTAGCTAATAGAGGGTGCCCCCCATGAGTTAAGACACAGCCTGAGAGATGGCTCCAATAGCTGTGTAAAGAGACCATATTCAGATAAATGAAGAATGAGAATAAGAGGGTAGAATCAGCTCCCTACTACAGAAGTGTGAGTGTGTTGGTGTGAGAGTGGGGGGCCAGCGTGAGGGGGGGTGAAGAAGGGAGGGAGGTTGGGTTAATAAAGAAAAAGAAAGGTTGTATTAGGGTTATGTGAAGATCTCACTCGTAATTCTTTTTTTTTTCTTGTTCGTTTATTTTTACTTGTTGTTTTTGTTTTGTGTGTATCTCGCATAACTATGTAAAAAAAATAAAAATTTAAACAAAGCGGTAAATATAATATAAAATGCAAGAAACACCACTATGATGTGACTAAAAAGAAGGATCTTCTGTTAAGAGAAAATCCTGAAATTGATCCCTCACAAAGAATGGGAGAATAAAAGTTAACTGAGTGGGAAAAAAAAAAAAAAAACCAGATGCCTCTTGCAATGGTACCTGACACCAGTAAAGGTGGCAAAATTTCAGAGAGAGAAGTCTGAAAACTGTTGGCGAGGGTGCAGTACAAAGAGGACAATGGCACATCTATGGTGGGACTGTCCAATTATTAAAACATACTGGGGAAAGGTAATAGAATTAATAAAAATAATAACCAAAGAAGAGATAGAGGCAGACCCCATGGAAGTGCTGATTTCATGTAAGCGAAAAAACAATCAAACAATATACAAAAACACTAACACCAATCCTTCTAAATGTAGCAAAGGGCTTAATACCCAAATATTGGCAAAAGAAGGAACATCCCCCCCTAACGGAATGGTGTAATAGAGAGGATGAAATAGCCAATCTGAAACAGTTAAAAAACACAGATGTAGAAGAAACAGGGGAGAGAGAGAGTAAATGGGAGAAATGGGTGGGATTTAAAAAAAATCACAAAAATACCTAGAGGTGAGGAGTATTGAAATAGAGAAAGGGAGGATTTAAAGAAAGGAATCTGGAAGACCTGGAAGGGAGGGAGGGAAGGGAGAGGGGGAGGGAGGGAAGGGAGGGGGGGAAGAGATTCAAAGGGTTTTATATGCTAGAAACAAATAAAATAAACAAAATGTAGAAACCAAGTGAAAACACCACAATGATGTGACCAATGCCAGAGCTCGGAATGATAAATAAGGACAAGCTTGTTCAAACTGCCATGTCAGAAGGAGAGAAACAGACTTAACTCTTTACGTAGCTTCTCTGCCAAGATGGAGCCAGTGTTGCTTTTGGCCTGGTAGCATTACTTTGCGTGGGTCTCACGCGTGATACCATCACAGACGGCACACCTGAATGAAAAGCAAGAAGTTAAGGCCTACCTTAGGACGGGATGACAGCCGGTAGGACTTTCCTACCGAAGGCTAGTTCCTGAGGGGACATGTGTTCAACCCTGTAATGCCTCAGGAAGGTGTTCCAGCTTGCCCACGTTGCTGCTCTGCAGATCTGGTCTATCGATGCTCCGACCTTTTCTGCCCGGGAAGTCGCCAGAGACCTCGTAGAGTGAGCTTTAAGACTAGGGGGGGGCTGCTTTCCCTGTCTGTTCATATGCTATGGTAATGGTTTGTCTAATCCATCTAGCAATGGTTGTTTTAGAGGCCTGTTCTCCCTTCCTTTGACCACTAAAACCTACTAATAGGTGATTTGATTTATGGAACTCTTTCACCCTCTCTAAATAAATCAAAAGACATCGTCTGACATCCAACAAATGAAATGATTTTTCCCTCTCATTCTGGGGGTTTTCACAGAATGAAGCAAGGACAATGTCCTGTGTTCTATGAAAACTTGACGGTACCTTGGGTAGATACAGGGGATCTTGCCTGAGAACTACCCTATCCTCAAACAATAAGAAAAAGGGCTCTTTTATTGACAGAGTCTGTAAGTCGCTTACCCTCCTGGCCGACTTAATGGCCAGGAGGAAGGCCACTTTCAAAGAAAGAAGCTTTAAAGAAACCTAAGCCAATGGCTCAAAAGGTGCCCTAGTTAGGGCCTCCAATACCAGGGTCAGGTCCCAAGGGGGAAAACCCTTCACTTTCACTGGGGACATCCTTTCCCTGGCTGACAGGAATCTTTTAATCAGAGGTTCTAAGGCCAACCTCTTATCCAAAAACACGGACAGGGCCGCAGCCTGTACCTTGAGGGTCTTGGTTGCCAGCCCCTGATCCACACCATCCTGGAGAAAATCCAGAACAGCGGCGATCTCTTGTTGGGAAGTCCCTCTCGCCTGACCCCATCAAGAGAACACTCCCCAAACCTTGGCATAGATTCGCCTAGTCACCTGCTTTCTGCTCATTAAGAGAGTTTCAATCACTCTCTCCGAGCAGCCCTTACGACCCAGGCTTTCCCTTTCAAGAGCCACGCCGTCAAACTGAAGAAGGCGAGATTTGGGTGAACCACTGGGCCCTGTAGGAGGAGATCCTGCTGATCCAGAAGGTGCTGAGGAGGGATTACTGACCAATTTCCTAGAGTGGGGAACCACATCGTCTTGGGCCACCAAGGCGCTCCCAGAATCAGTCTGCCCCCTGATTGACTCAGTTTGTGTAGCACCCTCGAGATCAGAGCCAAGGGGGAAAAGGCATAGGCTAGCCTTAAATTCCACTCATGGGCCAATGTGTCTACCCCCTCTGAACCTCTCTCTGAACAGGGAAAAGAATCTCTTGATTTTCCTGTTGCCTCTTCTGGCAAAGAGGTCCACCTCTGGTGTCCTGAAGGTTTGACATACCATCGAAAACACCTCGTGTTTAACTCCCACTCTCCTTGAAGGATCTGCTGCCTGCTGAGGAAGTCTGCCTCTAGGTTGAACACCCCCTTATGTGAATGGCTGAAATCGAGGGAATCCTCATCTCAGCCCATTCCAGAATTTCCTGTGTTAGATTCCTCAGAGAACTGGACTTTGCCCCCCCCCCCGACGGTTCAGGAAGGCCACAGTAGTGGAATTGTCAGAAAGGACCTGGACCTCTTATCCCCTGATCCTTTCCTCGAAGGCTTTTAAGGCCTCTCTGACCGATAGGAGCTCCCTGAAATTGGAGGAAGTGTTCCTCGGACTCTGGTTCCAAGCACCTTGGGCACGAAGTTCCTCTAGATGGGCCCCCCAACCCCAGGCTCTTGCATCGGTCGTAACCCTTACTGGCTGGAGCTGGTTCCACAGAAGGCCCTGACTTAACCTGCTCGGGTTAAGCCACCACCGAAGCGACACCTTTACCTTCCTTGGGAACAGCACCTTTTGGAATCCCTGGAGAGGTCTGAAGTGAAACTGAGCTCAGGACACTGCGGGGATGCAGAATGTCATCAGTCCTAGTACCCTCATAATGAACCCGTGGGACAACTCTCTGGGTTCTAGAAGAGACTCTACTGCCCCTACCAAGGTCTCCACCTTTGCTTGGGGCAAAATGAGCTTTTGTGCCACAGAGTCTATCAGGAACCCCAGATACATCTTGGTTTGGGAGGGAACCAGTGAGGACTTCTCCCGACTGATCAGCCATCCCAGGGACTCTAGCGTGGTTACTTCCCTGTCCAGGTCCACCATCAACTGTACCTATGATTGGTTGTAGACCGACAGGTCGTCCAGGTATGGGATCAGAGCGATTCCCTCTAGATGGAGGAAAGATACCACTTCCGCCAGAACCTTGGTAAAGATTCTCGGGCTGGATGCCAAACCGAAGGGCAAGGCGCTGAACTGCCAGTGCTGGACCCCCTGTTTGGTGCAAATTGCAAACCGCAGCAGACTCTGGTGTTCCATACAAATGGAGACATGAAGGTAAGCATCCTTCAGGTCCAATGTGACCATGAAGACATCCTTTAACAGATGCTTTTTGACGCTGTACATATTCTCCATACAGAACTTCTTGTAGCGTATGAACTTGTTCACCCTCCTTATGTTTATGATAAGGCGAAACTTCCCCGAGGGCTTGGGGACTACAAAAAGGTGAGAGTAGAACCCCTTCCCGAGTTCTACTGTTGGCACTGGAACAATGACTCTCAAGTGGTTTAAGAGGCCTCTCAAGGCCCGATGGCCCTTCTTGTGAGGAAGAGCCCTCAAAACTAGACAGTGCCTCCACTTCCTGCCTTGGTTTAAGGGTTGCTTGAAAAGACCTGAGAGTAGACAAAATTTCTGTCAGTACAGCAAGAAAATCCTTGATAACCTGAGACGTTTCTTTCCCTGACAGCTTATGAATACATTTAAAGCAGAAGGTCTTTGTGTGTTCCTGCGGCAGTTTATCATTGCAGTAACCACATCTTTTATAGCGGGAAGAGGTCTTAGACTTAGTCCTGCTGGTGCCTCCCTGGGCCACGGATTCCATGTCTGCAAGATAAATGCACCTGTATTAACCTCTAACACTCTCTGCAGGGGTAAGGTTCAAGGTCCCACCCCCCAGTACACCTGCCAGCCGGCCGACTCACCCCCTGTGGTCTCCTCTGTGGCTGTGACCGTTGCCGGTCCCTCCTCTCTGTCCATCTCTGTAGAGGCCAGAGCTCTCCAGCTGACCGCTGCTGTGGCTCTGCTGTGAAGAGCAGGAGGCTTGTGGATGCCCACTCCGCTGGTTGCCGGTTGCTCTCCTCCTGTGAAAATGCTGCCTCCATTTTGGTGAAGTCCCGAAGACCGGAAATACCCTCTAGCGGCCGTGACGTCACGTCAGGTCATGAGGGAGGAAGCAGGAAACGATCTCTGACTCCAGGCCTCCCCCCCCCCCCGGCATCTCCATGCAGCTCCAACGCCGCTGAATACTCAGGAGCCAGGCTACTCCTGCAATGGAGGCCCGTGAGAAGAGACACAGCTCAGCCTCCTCAATCCCTGACAACCCAGCCAGGTAAGAAGAGGGAGGGGAAAAACAGGTCCCTGAAGTTTCTGGCCACCCCACTGTGCCCAGGGTCCTTCAGCTCTCAGGGGGGCTCTTCCAGTCCTGCTGCCACTCCTGAGAAGACCGTTAGCGGTCTGGGGAATATCCCCCCTGGGAGGGATAACACAGACCCCACCTGACCCTCCAGCCACTCAAGCCTGCGGTCTGGTTCCCAGGGGGAGACCCTCGGCTCACAGCCTTGGATCTTACAAAGAACAAACTTTCACTGTGGGGAAACACAATCAAGAAACTGAGGAGCATGGGAGGGGCGGGGGTTTTTGACCTCTTTCTTGATTGTGTTTCCTGTCGGGTGGGACCAGTCATCTCTCAGGTGTGCTGTTCTGGAAGACGACTTGAGAAATGAGGTTTCGCCCACGGTGTCAAAAATCCTTGCACCAGCCCTGGCAGCAACTTTTGCACAAACCAATCAATATACGCCGTTTGCGTGTTTTTTTTTTTACCACAAATATGTAGAAGAATATATATCGGCCATAACTGAATAAATTAGTTTTTTTATATTTTTTTTTGAACATGTATTATAGCAAAAAGTAAAAAATATTGTTTTTTTTTTCAAAATTGTCGCTCTGTTTTTGTTCATAGCGGTGATCAGAAGTGATCAAATACCACCAAAAGAAAGCTCTATTTGTGGGAAAAAAAGGACCCCAATTTCGTTCGGGTACAATGTTGCACAACCGCGAAATTGTCAGTTAAAGCGACGCAGTGCCGAATCGCAAAAAGTGCTCTGGTCATAAAAGGGGAAATCCTCCCGGGGCTGAAGTGGTTAAAGCTTGTCTATGCTGTCAAAAAAAAGGGGTTGGAGAGCTGAAGTTACATTCATCAGAGTTCAATGAGGACAGGTCTGACAGCTGATTGGAGGGGAGGGGAGGAAAGGGACAACCCCCCCCCCCCCACCAGGAGCAGAAATGAGGTTGTCAATCATCTGAAGGTCCCTCCCCTGTCACTTTTTTTTTGGTGCCAGGAAACCTTGTCAGAAGTGTTTCATGCTGATCGCAGAGGATTGAAGCAGCAGAAACAAATGACACTTAGGCTACTTTCACACTGGAGCGTTTTACAGGCGCTATTTAGCTAAAAATAGCATCTGTAAAGCGCCATAAAAGTCCCCCCCCATCCACCCCAATGTGAAAGCCCTGAGTGCATTCACACTGGGGCGGTGCGCCAGCAGGACATTACAAAAAGTCCCGCAAGCAGCATCTTTGAGGCGGTGAGGGGAGTGGTAATATACCGCTCCTCTACTGCCCCTGCCATTGAAATGAATGGCAAGCACTGCCGAAGCGGCTGCACACCGCCTCGGTAGCACTGAGCGCCGGCACTTTTAACCCCTTTTTAACCCCTTGTGGGGGGTTAAAAGTGCCGCGCACCCGCCTGCATAGCGGCGCCGTAGCGCCGCTATAACAGCGCTAAATCCCCGCTGAGACTAGCGGGGATTTACCGCTACTGCCCGCCAGCCCCAGTGTGAAAGGGGCCTAAGTGCTCCTAATTGAGACAAGTATACACTATAGAGGAATATGCTTTGTTTATATTTCATGTCTTAGGTTTACAACCACTTTAACCACTTCAGGCCCGGAAGGATTTCCCGGGTTAGGACCAGAGCACTTTTTGCGATTCGGCACTGCGTCGCTTTAACTGACAATTGCGCGGTCATGCGACGTTGTACCCAAATGAAATTTGTGTCCTTTTTTTCCCCCACAAATAGAGCCGCGGCGATACGTCCGCCCACGCGCCGTGAAAATTGGGGGGTGTTCCCCAATTTTTCCCCAATTTTCACGGCCGCGAGT
>BLSH010190013.1:215836-233643 GCA_018402905.1 Glandirana rugosa
TTTTTTTTTTTTTTTTTTTTTTTTTTTTTTTTTTTTTCGCAAAAGTAAAAAAAGGGTGTAAAAGGTTTTTGCTGACCTTGTTTTTACTTGGCAAGTTTTCTGAGTAATACGGAGTTACTAATAAGCAACCCCACAAACGAAAGGTCTTACCCCAGTAAAACACCCGTGAACGTAACAGGACCACGAGGTCCCGGAAGTTTTTACACTATCCAGAAGTACTGTAATCTACACATTAAATACAGGGATCTTATGGACTGCCGCGAGGGACGTACAACTCGGAGACATACACCGGTCCGACACTTTTTCAGAGTCTGTACACTATAGCGGTATGAGTCCTCCTCGTCTTCTTAAACAAAACCCCACATTAAACCCCATACGTATACGACACACACTCTTTATTTTTTTTTTTTTTTTTTTTTTTTTTTTTTTTTTTTTTTTTTACACAAAGTTGTCCATTTATAAGCGATTTCCAACACATAGCATGTACATAGCCAAAATTACACCCCAAAATACATTCTGCTATTCCTCCTGAGTATGGCGACACCACATGTGTGACACTTTTTCACAGCCTGACCACATACTGAGGCCCAACATTGAACTTGCACCTTCAGGTGTTCTACAAGCATAAATGACACATCTCATTTCTCAACCACCTATTACACTTTTGAAGGTCCTGGAGCACCAGGACAATGGAACTGCCCACAAAATGACCCCATTTTGGAAAGCAAACACCCCAACGTATAATCTATGAGGCATAATGAGTCTTTTGAACATGTCATTTTTTTCCAGAAGTTTTTGGAAAATGTGGAAAAAAAATAAACGCTTTTATTTTTACACAAAGTTGTCCATTTATATGATCTTTCCAACACATAGCATGTACATAGCAAAAATGACACCCCAAAATACATTCTACTACTCCCCCGCCCCCCCCCCCCCCCCCCGTATGGCGATACCCCATGTGTGAGACTTTTACAGGTGATGTTTACTCATGGGTGTGACATTCACTGACAGGTGATTGGCGATGGGCAGTGATTGGTGACTGGCGGTGGTCACTGACGGGTGACTGGCGGTGGTCACTGACGGGTGACTGGCGGTGGTCACTGACGGGTGATGGGTGTCTGGCGGTGGTCACTGACGGGTGACGGGGGTGACAAGTACCCTTTATGGGGCATATGTGGTGACTGTTAGGGTGACTGGTGCATTGTGGGGGGCAGGGGGGGTCAGTGTCGGTGTGCTTTTACTTTGCAGATCAGTAACTCACTGATCCCAGCTCTTCTCTCCTCACACTGGACACTGAGTTACCTCTCTGTTTACATTGGAAGTGATCGGCTGTGAAGTAGATCACAGCCTATCACAAGACATCAGCCGCTGGCCGGCGGCTGATACCAGTGTCGGTGACAGGCAGTGTTCCCCAGGAACACGTCGCCACTGACGTGCACGCGCAGCGCGCTCCCGATCGCGCGCATGCGCGGTGCCATTTGTGATCAGCTGTGACTTCGTCACGGCCGATCACGTGGTGAACAGCCATAACCAATGGCTGTTCACCCCTGTCCCAGGACACGCCGACACCGACAGAGCCGGGATGCGCGCGCCCAATCACGTGCAATCCCGGCTTAAAGGGAGGACATCGTATGACGTCCACCCGCAGTAACAGGAGGACCGCTCCGCCGTCATTTGATGGTGGGCGGTCCTGAGGCGGTTAAAGTAGAAAAAAAATTAGACTGTTTTGCCGATTTTCAGACAGAACTGTAATATATTACGGTATGTATGACAGGCTCCCTTGTCATAGGAAGTTGACTTCATAAAAGCTACCTGCTGTCACTTATGCTGGCCATACAAAAACCATGTCTTCCTTCAAAAAACATTTAATTTTAAGAACGTTTGTTCAATTTTTTTACTCATCAGTGGGGTCAAATCGACGTTCGTTTTTGACCACAGTGACAGGAAAATTCGAAGGAGCAGAATAGAAAGCTTCTTGGTCAAAATTTTTTAGATGGTATATGTAGTTTTTGTTCAGAAACGACATTGTTTTAAAAACGAATGTTAAAAGCAAGTGAAATTTTTTCAAAGAATTTTTTTTTGTATGAATTTTCTCGTCCGAAAATCAATGCGTTTATGGCCAGTATAAGGCTTCATTCACACCTATGCAGTTTGCTTTTTGATCCGTTTTCTGCAGTGCTGTGTGTTTTGGGGTGTGTGTTTTTTTTTTTTTTTTTTTTTTTTTTTTTTTTTTTTTTTTTTTTCTTCGACGTCTTTTCGTACATCACGCAAAAAAAGGTGTTAAACGTAAAATGATGGACGGGTTGATGTTTAACCGGTATTTTTTTTTTTTTTTTTTTTTTTTTTTTTTTTTTTTTTTTTTATGGCCAATTTGTAGTTGGGCAGGTAGTAAAATGCAAATTGTGGAAAAAAACGCACTACATGCTTTTCTGCAGCTTCTCCATTGAAGTCTATTGAATCTAAAAAAAAAAAAAAAAAAAAAAGTTTTGCATTTGAAAAAAGTCCTTGACCCTTTCCAAATACGCAGCGGCTGAAAATAGCATGGATGTGATCGTGTCCCTTAGCACTGTAGCACGGTTCTGGAAACACCAAAAAATGCATAGGTGTGAACCATGCCTAAGACTGTTAGTAGTAGCAGCAGCATGCTTTTTATTGTATCACCTGTCATAATGGGGTTAAAAAAACAAAAACCTAAAATTGGCCCTTTTTATAGTACAAAAAGAGCACATAATTGCTATTATAAGCTGTTGGTTCGTTTTATACTATGAAACAGTGAAAGTATTAATCAATAAATATATAATGTGTACACACACGTGGGATATAATGAGCGTTTTAACTAGGAGTCAGACATGAAGGGTGGAAGGAAAAGCCACAATCGTGGGGGCGCTCATCGCGGCGATCAGTTGTCAGTCTGACACACCGCATCTCCGATCTAGGTAAAGAGCCTATGAAGTAGGCCAGTGGTTCTCAACCCAGTCCTCAAGTTACCTCCAACGGGCCATGTTTGCAGGTTTTCCTTTATCTTGCACAAGTGCTTTAAATCAGTCATTGTCTTGGTATGTTGAACCACTATTTTATCTGAGAGATTCACAAAACATGGCCTGTTGGAGATACTTGAGGACAGGGTTGAGAACCACTGATGTAGGCTGTTTAGCATGAGATCAGATGTGTCCAATCACAGCTCATCACATGGTAACCCGGATGTGCTGTCTATTTACTTTTCCTCTATTTGCGCTGACCGGTGTGAGCCGATCGCCTGCTCTGTTGACGGGGGGGGGGGGGGGGTGGTGTCTCTGATCAGTGCAGTCCCATCGAGGATGCCCATATGCCCATCAGTGCCAAGCAATACTTCATCAGTGCTCACCAGTGAAGGAGAAAACCTGCCTACTTATTTACAAAGTTTTGTAACGAATGGTTATCGTTTTAAATATAATGCACAATACTGGTAAAAGTTTACTTTAACCACTTTAAGACCGAGCCTGTTTTTTGGGTTGGGTGGTTACAAGTTAAAATCCAGTTTTTTTGCCATAAAATAAGAAACCCCCCCCCCATACATACATACACACACACACATACACACACACACACACACACTTTTTTTTTTTCTAACACCCCAGAGAATAAAATGGCGGCCATTGCAAAACTTTGTCACACAGTATTTGCGCAGCGGTCTTACAAGCGTGATTTCTCTTACGTTCACTGACAGACGCAGCTCTTCATTGACAAGTGGGTTATATGCACATCCTACCAGGAGTAGACTAGGCAAATAGAAAGAAGGCAAGCTGACCCCTCCCAGGGGGCCGTCCTTGCTCACATATAAACCCCCTGCTCTGCATAGCATATCAGTTTTATTATGCCTAATGCAAGGAGTTAGACCTGGTTCCCTTATGGGATCTGAGGTTCCCCTTTTTTCTACCGCTTTTTGTTTTTCCTCAAGCTATCTGATGAAGACTGCTATCAAGAAGCTGGCTGGGGCATAGAGGATATCCAGAATTCTGAACTTTCCCCAGCGTGGCCGACCGATGCGAGCTACCCTTAGCTTTGGCGGGTCTGCCGCATCGTGCCTGTAACGTGCGGGTGGCCAGTGGGTGAGCCCCACTTGTGCCCAGTGACCAGACCTTGTTCCCGTCCAGGGGCCTGCAGCATCCCTTTTCGGCAGTGGGAGGAAGGTCTGCAACCGGGTGGCTACCCACTATGCCCGTCGGACTGGTGAGTGACCCCCTCTCTCCGCCCCCCCCCCCCCCAGCGGCGCGGAGGGGGCTGGGCGAATGTTAGCGGTCTGGGCCGGCCGGTGGGGGGTTTTTCTCTAGGGCTCAGGTCTCCCCTGGGTGTTCTCGTCCCCCTCCACCCCGCGCCTTAGGACCACCATGCGGCGGATTGCCGCCATTTTGTTGGTGTTTTGGCCTCTAGTGTCGAGCGGCGGCCATTTTGCCGTAGTCATGGCCTGTATACAGGCTTTAACCTCTTGTGAATGTTCGGCCATGTTGGATGTGCCTGGGAAGTTTTAGCCGATGCTTCCTCTTTCACTCTGGGACAGCGTGGCTGGCGCAGGCTCTGACTGGCAGTCACTAGCACTCCTACTGGGACGCAGCGCTTGAGAGGCAACAAACAGCAAGTATAGCTGGGCTCTCCCTGGGGTGCTGGTAGCGGTGGGTGCAGTCGTCCTGGGGTCCTTCCTGGTTGATCTGTGGGGCAGCGGTGGGGATGTCAGGGTGTTCTTTCTGCCTGTCAGTGTTCGGTGGGTGCAATGGCAGCTGAGCCTGCGGGTCCTGCCAAGGAGGAGCCAGCGTAAGCGCATCATGCGCCAGGGGCTCTGGTGTCCCTGGACCAGTTATGATCGGTGTTTGGGGAATTTTTTCCCCACGAGGTGCCGGGCCGTGCTAAGGGGGCCCCCTAAGAATCGCCCACCCCTTTCACCCTCAGGGGAAGAGTCTGAGCCGGAAGTGGTCACGGGGACCCCCGTGGTGCTCTCGGGGGGCGAGGAAGAACGGGGCCTCTGTTGCGCGCGCAAGAAGGTGCTTGTGGCCGCACTGATCGCTGATATTCGTGCGGCTTTGCGACTGGACCAAGCAGGGGAGTTGCAGGAGACTGCATACGTTTGTTGGTCTGCTAGGCCACCCAGGTCCCCTAGGCCTTATCCTCCTGATCAATTATTTGACCATCTGGTCTATAAGGAATGGCAGCGTCCACAGAATTCCTTCGCCCTGCCCGAGTGTTTCGCTGTGTGCTACCCTTTTGAGGATAGTTTTGTGCAGAAATGGGCATCCCCCGCAGCGGACCCTCCGGTGGCTCGCCTGAATAAGGCAACGACCATCCCTTTTTGGAGGGGTCTCCCTCTTTTTAAGGATCCGGCCAATAGGCGGACAGAGGAGGTGTCCAAAGCAATTTTCTTGTTGGCAGGATCAGCCATGAGGCCGGCTCTGGCGTCGGCATCTCTTACAGGGTGTGCGACTGAGTTGCAAAATGAGTTGAGCTATGGGAGGTCGCTTGAGGCGTCTCAGCGAGCAGACCATCTGATACAGGGTCTTTGGTACCTGTGTGACGCAGCTCTGGATCTGCTTCCCATGTTGTCTAAATTGTCTGTCTGTTTTTGCAGTCGTTATCAGACGGGTGCTTTGGTTGCGCTCTTGGTCGAGTGACCATGCGTCTAAGAGGGGTTTCACGGATCTCCCCTTTCAGGGCGGTCGGCTCTTTGGGGCGCAGTTGGATGAAATCATTAAGGATTTCCCTGGGGGGGGGGGAGAGAGAGCTTTTCTCCTGGAACCCAGGCGGCGGAGTTCCGCCGTAAGCAGGGTCCTGGTCCTTTGGGTCAGAAGAGGTTTTTTTTTTTTTTGTACGCCTGGTGCAGCGGGCAAGGGTTTAAGGCCCGGCAAGTCTGCCTCGGGGTCAGGTAAACGACCCTGGCAGCGCAAGAGCGAAAAGGCAGAGGGTGAGTCGTCCTCCATATGATGGGTTGCCCCCGCCCGCTCGGGTGGGGGGCCGAATTCTGGGGTTTGGACAAGTGGACTGCCCACATTTCCGACCAGTGGGTGCAGGAAGTGGTGTCCTCCCGGGTACAGGGTAGAGTTCAGCACTCTACCCCCAGACAGGGTCTTCCCATCGAACGTGAGACTCCCTCAGGGGCGTCGAGAGGCTCTCCTAAGGGCTGTTCAGACGCTTTCCAAATAAGGGGTGATTGTGCCGGTACCTCCGCTGGAAAGGTACCCGCGGTTTCTATTCAAACCTAGTTGTGGTGCAATATCAGGGACGCGTACCTCCAAGTTCCCATCTGTCTCCGGCACCAGCACTTCCTGCGCTTTGCGGTGGGAGCTCTACATTACCAATTCGTGGCACTTCCCTTTTGGTCTGGCCTCCGGCTTCTTGGGTGTTCACCAGAAGTCGACATTGACTCCTTCCTGACGCCTGGAATACCTGGGTCTGATTCTGGACACTAAGTAGGAGAAGGTGTTCTTACCTCCGGCCAAGTTGCTGACCCTCCGGTGCGCACGCTGCTGTCACGCCGGTGGTCCTCCTTACGGTTCTATATGCGGGTGTTGGGGCTCATGGTCTCGGCCTTCGAGGCGGTTCCTTCGCCCAGAGTTACACCCGGCTCCTGCAGCAGGTAACCGGGCGTGGAGAATTGGCAGGCAGACTTTCTTAGTCGCCGGACACTGGATCGGGGGGAATGGTCCCTACATCCGGAAGTGTTCTGCCAGATTTGCCACAAGTGGGGCACACCAGACGTGGACCTCATGGCGTCCCGGTTCAATCACAAGATGCAGGACGAGCGACCCGCTGGCGGCTGCCACGGACGCTATTGGCTCCTGTACGCCTTGCCTCCCATCAAGCTTCTACCGCGACTACTGCGCAGGGTAGAAGCGGAGGGGATTCAGACATTCCTGGTAGCTCCGGATTGGCCTCGGCGCCCTTGGTACGCCGACGTGGTGCAAATGGTGGCAGATGTTGCTTGGCGTCTTCCGCTGCGGGAAGATCTGCTGTCTCAGGGACCCATCTTGCACCCTGCTTTACCCTCGCTGGCTTGAAGGCTTGGCTATTGAGGGATGGGGGTGTCGCTGACTCCGGGATCCCTACCATGCTTAAAGCGCGCAAGTGTATTTCGCGCAAGATTTATCATCGCACCTGGAAGGCCTATATTGCCTGTTGTGAGGCGGGGGATTGGAACCCTTGCTCTTGCGTTGTGTCCCGGGTCCTGTTTTTTTTTTGCAGCCGGGCCTGCATAAAAAATTGGCATTGAGTATTCTCAAGGGTCAGATTTTGGCTCTGGCGATTCTCTTTCAACGGCCTTTGGCGTCACATTCGTTGATTCGTACATTTGTACAGGATGTACGCCATGTGGCTACTCTGATACGGTCGCTTTTTGCGCCGTGGGATTTGAATTTGGTGCTTTCTGTACTGCAGAAACAGCCATATGAGAAGATCAGGGATATTCCCTTGCAATTGCTGTCGCAGAAGGTGGCATATTTGGTGGCTATTACATCCGCTAGGTGGGTGTCTGAGTTGGCAGCATTGTCATGCAAGTCTCCGTACCTAGTCCTTCATGAGGACAAGGCGGTCATGCGCCTCCTTCGTTTCTATCGAAGGTGGTCTCTTCTTTTCACATGAATGAAGATATTCTTCCTTCATCATGTCCGCACCCGTCGCATCCCAAGGAATTCGAGTTACATTCTTTGGATGTCGTGAGGGCTTTGCGGGTGTACTTGGCGCCTACAGCTTCCTTTCGGAAGTCTGATGCGTTGTTTGTGCTGACAGATGGTCCGCGCAAAGGATTGGCTCACTGTTTCCCGTTGGATCAGACAGACCGTGACCCATGCGTATACTGTTCGGGGTAAAGTACCTCCTTTTCCGGTCACGGCTTATTCCACCAGGGCAGTTAGCACTTCCTGTGTTTTCAGATGCCAGGCTTCGGTGTCTCAGGTGTGCAAGGCGGCTACTTGGGCCTCGGTGCACAAGTTTACTAAGTTTTACAAAGTTCTGGACCTGAAGGCATTAAACCACTTCGTAAAGACGAAGAGATTCAGGATGGAGTCCATCCGCTCGGCCTTGGCCGCCTTGCACCAAGGGGAATTCATGGCGTCCCTGGATATCAGGGACGCGTATCTCCATATTCCAGTTTGTCACAGTCACCAGCGTTTTGTACGCTTCGCATTGGGGGACCTGCATTACCAGTTTGTGGCACTTCCCTTCGGACTGGCTTCATCTCCCCGAGTGTTCACCAAGGTGGTGGTACCGATGCTGGCGCTGCTGAGACAGAGGTATTGCGGTAGTAGCATACCTCAACGATTTACTCCTGAGAGCAGAGTCTGCTGCGGCTCTGGAGGAGAATGTGACAATCACGGTGTCCACGTTAAGAGTTCGGTTGGCTGATCAACCTGCAGAAATCATCGTTGACTCCATCCTGCCGGCTGGAATACCTGGGTCTGATTCTGGACATGGTGCAGGCAATGGTGTTTTTACCACCAAACAAGCTCCTGACACTTCAGGCAGCAGTGCGGACCCTGTTATCACGGCAGTGGTCCTCCATACGATTCTGTATGCGAGTGTTGGGGCTCATGGTGTTGACTTTCGAAGCGATACCTTACGCTCAGAGTTACTCGGCTCTTACAGAAGGCGATTTTGTCGCAATGGGACAAATCCCTCCTATCCCTAGACTGATCAGGTTGGATCATCAGTCCCAAGGGTCCTTGATTTGGTGGATTTGGGCTCTGGCCCTAAAGTTGGGAAAATGTTTTCTCCCCCTCAATTGGTCAATAGTAACGACGGATGCCATCCTATCTGGCTGGGGAGGGGTCCTGGGTCAGTTCTCTGCCCAGGGTCGTTGGTCAGTGCAGGAAGCTTGTCTTCCAATAAATGCGCTGGAACTGAGAGCGATCAGACTTTGTCTGTCACGTTGGTCAGAAAGGCTGCGAGGCCTCCCTGTCTCGGTTCAGTTGGACAATGCCACGGCTGTGGCATATGTGAACCATCAGGGCGGAACAAGAAGCTCGGCAGCAGCCGCGGAGGCGGCTCTGATCTTTCGGTGGGCAGAACTTCACGTGCCAGCTCTCTGCAATCTACATCCCAGGAGTGGAAAACTGGCAGGCGGACTTTCTCAGCCGCCGTAGTCCTGGATGTAGGGACCATTCCCCCTGATCCAAAGTGTTCCACCAGACTTGCCTCAAGTGGGGCACGCCAGAGGTGGACCTCATGGCCTCCAGGTTCAATCACAAGGTACAGACCTTTGTGTGCAGAACAAAAGATCCATTGGCGGTCGCCTCGGATGCACTGGTAGCTCCCTGGGGTCGGTATCGGCTTCTGTACATCTTTCCTCTAAAGCTTCTACCGCGGGTTCTGCGCAGGATAGAAGCAGAGGGAATCCCGGCAATCCTGGTAGCTCCAGATTGGCCTCAGCATCCTTGGTACGCCGACGTACGGATGGTGACAGATGTTCTGTGGCGTCTTCCACTTTGCGAAGACCTACTGTCTCAGGGGCCCATCTTGCACCCTGCTTTACCCTCGCTGGCTTTGACGGCTTGGCTATAGAGTCCCAGGTGTTGAGGGATAGGGGTGTCTCGGACTCCGTGATCCCTACTATGATTGAAGCACGTAAAGGTACCTCACGTAAGATTTATCATAGGACCTGGAAGGCCTATATAACCTGGTACGAGGCAGGGGGTTGGAACCCCCACTCTTATATAGTGTCCAGAGTACTGACTTTTTTGCAGCAAGGACTGGACAAGAACTTGGCATTTAAGTACGCTTAAGATTTCGGCCCTGGCGGTTCTTTTTCAACAGCCCTTGGCTTCTCATTCATTGATCCGTACATTTGTACAGGGGGTACGTCATGTGGCTCCTCGGATACGGTTGCCTCTGGCACCGTGGGATTTGAATCTGGTGCTTTTTGTGCTGCAGAAACCACCATATGAAAAGATTAGGGATATTCCCTTGCGACTGTTGTCTCAGAAAGTGGCTTTTCTGGTTGCTGTCACATCCGCTAGGCGGGTGTCTGAGTTAGCAGCGTTATCCTGCAAGTCACCTTACTTGGTCCTTCACAAGGACAAGGCGGTTTTGCGACCTTCCCCTTCGTTTCTTCCGAAGGTGGTTTCTTCTTTTCATTTAAATGAGGATATTGTTCTTCCCTCATTGTGCCCGCACCCGTCGCATCCCAAAGAAGCTGAACTGCATTCTTTGGATGTGGTGAGGGCTTTGCGGGTGTATTTGTTTTTTACAGCTTCTTTTCGGAAGTCTGATTCTTTTTGTGCTGACGGAAAGGTTGCGCAAAGGCATGGCGGCCTCATCAGCTATCATTTCTCGTTGGATAAGGAAGACCGTGACTCATGCATATGAGATTCGGGGCAAGGTTCCGCTGTTTCCAGTCACGGCTCATTCCACCAGGGCAGTTAGTACTTTCTGGGCGTTTAGACACCAGGCCTCGGTGTCTCAGGTGTGCAAAGCGGCTACTTGGGCCTCAGTGCATACGTTTACTAAGTTTTACAAAATTGATGTTTCAGCATCTTCCGATGCTGCTTTTGGCCGCAAAGTATTACAAGCGGCAGTGTAGGAGCGATTAGCGCTGCCTGAGAGGGCTTTTCCTGTTGGGTACAGTTGTTATAGTTTGCCCACCCCTCTTGATTGGCACAGCTTTGGGACGTCCCCACGTGTCATAAGAAGGCTGCGTCTGTCAGTGAACAGAAGAGTATAAGGGATTTTATTATAACTTACCGTAAAATCCTTTTCTCTGAGTTCACTGACAGACGCAGCACCCACCCCTCAGTGTTGCGTTTGTACGGCTTGTTACGAACTGATATGCTAGGCAGAGCAGGGTGGTTTATATGTGCGAGTGAGGAGGGAGGGTGGGAGAGTGGGAGGGATCAGCTTGCTTTCTTTCTATTTGCCTAGTCTACTCCTGGTAGGGATGTGCATATAACCCCACTTGTCAATGAAGAGCTGCGTCTGTCAGTGAACTCAGAGAAAAGGATTTTACGGTAAGTTTTAATAAAATCTTTTTTTTGTTTGTTTTTTTTTAAGTTTAGTTTTTTGAGTTAAAGACAACAGTAAAGTTAGGCCAATTGTTTTACATATTTTGAAAGATGTTACGCCGAGTAAAATGATGCCCAACATGTCATGCTTCAAAATTGCGTCCGTTCGCAGAATGGCGACAAACCTTGCAACATAAAAATCTCCATTGGCGACGTTTAAAAAATTCTACAGGTTAGCATTTTTGAGTTGGAGCAGCTCTAGAGCTACAATTGTTTCTCTCGCTCTAACGATTGCGGCGATACCTCACATGTGTAGTTTGTACACCGGTTTCATATGTGGGCGGGACTTGCGTATGCGGTCGCTTCTGCGCGTGAGCTCGCAAGGACGGTACGCTTTACTTTTTATTTTTACTGTAATTTTTTTTAAAAAAAATTTTTGATCACTTTTATTCCTATTACAAGAAATGTAAACATTCCTTGTAATAGAAAAAAGCATGCCAGGACTTCCCAAATATGAGATCTGGGGTCAAAAAGACCCCAGATCTCATATTTACACTTATGCAACAAAAAAAAAAGTTTTGCCTTTAGTTATAATTTAGGACCCCTTTCACACTGGGGCATTTTCAGGCGCTTTTTCACTAAAAAAGCGACTGGAAGTCGCAGGAAGATAGGAAAAATGTCCTGCAAGCAGCATTTTTGGGGCAGAGTGGGGTGGTGTATACACTGCTCCTCCACCCCCTGCCCATTGAAATGAATGGGCAGCTCTTCCGTAGCAGCTGAACACCGATGCGAAAGCGCCATGCGCCGGCACTTTTAACCTATTGTTAACCCCTTCTTGGGGATTAAAAGCGCCCTGCCCGCCCCAGTGTGAAAGGGCTTTTAGAACCACTCACTACCTGGCCAGGATTACAGGTCCCATGAGGCATTGCTCCTCATACATTCACAAGTTTTCAGGCACTTACTGACATGTATGAACGGTGTACTGAGCTGTATGTGTGCTTCACTGTATTTCCTAATCTGTAAACAAATAATGCATTCTGTATTCAGGTTAACTATTTGTGGGCACCAACTAATCGATTAGTTGTTTCGGCTCTAGTGTTTACTACCAGGAAGTGTTGACATTTTCATGTTGCACTGTTGTAGTAAAGGGCACATATGCCCAAGCTATGGACATTAAAGTGAATCTCCCTCCCCCCTTTTAATCACGTCTGTGTTCTTCCCTCATTTCCTGTCCTGTAGAAACAGTGGGCAGAGCAGGGGGTGGATTACCTCTCTTCCGGTTTGACAGCTCCAATTTTTTTTTTTTTTTTTTTTTCTTGCTTTCCATTTATTTGTCACCAGGGCAAAGGGTGTGAATGTTACTAACTGGGACACACAGCAATAAATTTACAGTGGTACTGACCCCTAACAACTCTATCCCAAGCTAACTTTTTTTTGCCAAAGGATGCACTGGTGTTCCATGAATCCACGTGCAGGCATTCCTAGTCATGTCAATTGGTACACACCACAATTTTAACATTTGCATGCATCTCCATGAATGCACGCTGTGTGCATTCGGGGACCACACGCACATGGATGTCAAATTGGGAGCAGCAGCTGTATCCCAGTTAACATGAATGGGACTGCCTGCATTCAGATGCATGGAACTCCTGTTTATGCTGTGCAGGCAAAACACGGCCCTCACACAGGTGTATGGTTAACCAGGCCTGTGTGAACTTAGAAACTAATTGTGCATGTGGCCCAAGTCAGGTTTCAATGTGCATGTTGTCCTGGTGCATGGGGCTCTAATGTTTAGTTGCGGGAGGAGTGCACAGGTGCCCAATCCAGCTATGCTGCAGACAGCCTACCAAACCCTGAGAGGCTGCGACAGGCTTGTGCACCTTGAGATATGAACGTTTAGAGCAGTATGTGCCAAGGGGCGAATACTTGGAATGCAGACTTTTGTGTCGTCAGCATGTGTCAGTTAACGTAACAGTAAGCCTATGACTAACTTTGTACAAACAAAAAAAAAAACACTCAGTTACAATATAAAATAGATGGCACTGCAGCCTGAAGACATGAACCTGACAGATTACACTTTTGTCAATAGAGCTTCCAGCCTACACAAATATAAACTGACATAGCGCTCATGAATTTCACACTATTAAAATAGTGATGGTGTAAGAAAAGCTCAAATGCAGAAAAACAATGTCCTAACAATGTAAAAAGTTTCTATACAGGCGGTCCCCAATTTACAAACAAGATGGGGACTGTAGGTTTGTTCTTAATTCAAATTTGTAAGTCGAACAGGTACATTTTTTAAGCCAAAAAAAATTTCTCTTTCATTCATTGACAGACGCAGCCTCTCATTCTTGACATGTGGGGTTTATGCACCTTTCACTAGGAGTGGACTAGGCAGAACGTAGTTCAGCTAAAAGCAGACACCGCCCCTCCCAGGGGGCCGTCCTCACTCAGCATAACCCCTCCTGCCCAGCTCATCAAGCAAGTTTTTTTTCTGCTTAGTGCAAGGAGTAGGACCTGGCTCCCTGCTGGGATCTGCGGTTCCCGAGATTTTTCCTTTTGTTTTTGCTCAAGACTTCTGATGAAGACTGCAATTAAGTAGCCGGCTGGGTGACCAGCTTGGATATCCTAGAGGCCAGTTTTGGCCTCTTGTGCACACGGCGGCCATTTTGCCTTGGTCTGCCGTGTACTGCAGCAGATTGGCCCACGGGCTGGAAGCCTGGGCTGTGTGCATGTACGGAAGCAAGGGCAGCAGCGCACGGGGTGCGGGCAGAGGAGAAAGCAGCAGCAGGCAGTACTCCTCAGGGGTGGTGTGTAGCAGTGTGGTGAATCCTCCTTGGTGTCCCCTGGATGGCAGCGGTACATCGGGTGGTGGGGGCGCTATATCCGGTTCATAGGCCTCTGGGGGGGGCAGTGTCTGGTGGGTGGCGCATGGGTGGCTGAAGCTGGTGCTTCCCCACCAGAGATCTCCGGTGGGCCTCCGGGCTTACTGGGCCCTGTGGTGTCGCTTGAGAAGCTGACTTCGGTCCTGGGAGAGTTTTCTCCCGGGTGGAGCTGGCCCGTGCCCGCGGGGCACAGGGGAGACCTCTACGTCCTCCCCTCTTATCCTCTGGGGAGGAATCTGACCAGGAGGGGGGATCCGTCGTAACGGGGACCCCACTGGATTTGTCTGAGGGCAAGATCGGGGACCTTTGAGGATGACTAAGGGTCCTTGGGGGCCACGGTGGCCCATGTGAAGGCACTGGTGGGCTCTCTGGTCTTGGCAGTTTGTGAGATGCTGAAGTTAGGGCCGGTTGGAGAGGCGCAGGAAGTGGCAATTGCTTTCAGGTCGCACAAACCGGCCACCTAAGGTTTTCCCTTACTTGCCATACTTGGACCAGTTTGTATACAAGGACTGGCAATGGCCCCAGGGCTCCTTTGCCAGGCCATGGTGGTTTTCCGTGCGCTATCCTTTTAAGGACGCGCTGGTAAAAATAGTGGGCATTCCCTTCGGTGGACCCACCGGTGGCTCGCCTGAACACGGCAACGTCTATCCCGTTGGAGGGATCTCCATCCTTCAGGGACCCGGCTGGTAGGCGCATTGAGGCAGTCAAAAGCCATGTTTGTGGTGGGCCTCAGCGCTGACGGAATGGGTGACCATTCTGCATGGGGACTTGGGTGGTTTTCAGGCTCCCCTGAATTGGTCCAGCTGGCCCAGGGTCTTGGGTATCTTTGTGATGCGGCCCTGGATTTGGCCCACATGCTGTTGAAGCTGTCTGCCTTCGCAATTGTCATTAGACGTCTGCTGTGGCTAAAAGGATGGTCGGGTGACCAGGCTCCAAGCAGGGCCTGGTGGATCTCACCTTCCAGGGAGACTTTTTGGGGTCCCATTGGATGGGATCATTAAGGATCTCGCGGGAGGTAAGAGTCGACGTCCTTGGTACGCCGACGTTAGGGGTGCTGAATTTAATCGATGCATCGCGATTCGGACGTCCGCGGTGCGTCATCGATGTAGCGACTGCCCATAATCGATTATGGGTGACGTACAGGGGTGTACCAACTCGGGGGGGGGGGGGGGGGCGGTCCGCACCGGGTGCCACACATTGGGGGGGGGTGTTCAGTCACAGCGGCACAATGCTCGAGTGACACGCCATCTCGAGGGCGGCAAGAGCCCTGGCTGCTCTCTGCTCTGCTCCCTTTTTTTTTTATTTAGGTGGAACAACTAAGCCTGGAACACCCCCCAGAACTGCAGAAGCGTGGTCTGGTCTGCGTCTGACCGTCTGTGACAGCGCTCTGATGTCTGTCACTGACTGTGTTCCTTCTGCTCCGCCTCTGCCTCCACCCACCACTGCTGCGCTGCCAAGCCAGTCCTGATGCCATAATGTGAGTAATGAACATTCTCCGCCTTGGCGGCACGGCTGCTGCTACACTGACTGACTGACTGATTGTACCGATAGCGGTAGTGACAGTGTCCTCCTCTCTAGGCTAAGCTAGCTGCCGACCTTCTGCCCAGGCCGATGCATCTGTGGCTGAGCTGAGAGCCAGGCCTGGGCCCAGGCTAGTGCACGTGGGGGTGGGTGCGGGCGGGGGATGTTGAATTGAAATGGCACTGGCAGTGTGTCCTCGCCTGAGAAGAGTTGGTGAAGGGGGTGTCTAGTCACTTTGAGCTGCTGTGAGATGAGGCTGGACTTTGGAGGAGTGTTTGTGACTGCCCTGTCACCCTGTCTAAGCTGGCTTGATAACTGAGTAAGGGGGATGCTTAGCAACCCCCTCCTTCTCCGTTATCAGACCAGCTTAGACAGGGTGACAGGGCAGACACAAACACCCCCCCCCCCCCCTTATCAGGACAGCCCACTCAGCTATTATATGTGGGTGGTATGAGTAGTATGGCAGGCTGCTTCCACTTGTATGTTATTTTGTGGTTGCGAAGGGCCTTGGTAATGGTTGATAGCTGCCTCCTCGTGTCCAGAGTATGTTTGGACAGGTCTGCGTAAATTTGTATGGCGGAGTATGAGCTGGGTAGGTTGCCCAATGCTCTGGTTTTGTACAGAATCTGTTCTTTGGTGTGATAGAAGTGTACTCTTAAAAGCACATCTCTGGGTACTGATTGCGGGAGAAACATAGGTTTAGGTACCCTGTGAATACGGTCTATTGTGAGTTCAATAGGTGACGTTTCAGGCAATATGGTAGAAAAGAGCTCGGTGGTGTATCTCTAAGTCATTCGGTAGGACCGACTCTGGAATCCCCCTTAGCTTGAGGTTATTCCTCCACGAGCGGTCTTCCAGTTCGGCCATCTTTGATTTCATCCATTCGCGCTCTTTTAAGTTTTCATGTGCCTCAACTAGATCATTAATAGTGGTTGTCATGTCTCCCATTGCTTCTTCAATAGTGTCTATTCTGTTACCCATTGTGTGGATTTCAATTGTAATTTGTTTAGCCAATGACAGAATATCAGTTTGGATCGCAGTGTGCACTGACAGTAGCATGTCTTTGGGCTGTGTGTCCAGCACTGGCTAATTTGTTGTAGGGATGGCAGCCATTGGTGATGCAGCCACCGGTGGTAGTGTGTGCGGCCTACCCCCTTTGTCTGTGCGATAT
The DNA here is from genome assembly GCA_018402905.1 of Glandirana rugosa. NCBI lineage: Eukaryota > Metazoa > Chordata > Amphibia > Anura > Ranidae > Glandirana > Glandirana rugosa. The sequence goes on from BLSH010190013.1 coordinate 232,369, forward strand.
GATCAAGTTTCTGCCTAGTTTTAGCCGGGCTGCAGCAGGTAGGGCTATGGATGTCTTCTCTAGGGGGGGATTGGGTGCCACTCACCGTACCCCCCACGCCGCACGGATCACCTGGCAGATCTGTGTAATGTGTATGGTTACGGGCCTCGTGGCCGGCGCCATCTTGCCGTTCGTTCTGGGTCCGCTGGGAGAAGTATGTGGTCAGTTTTTTCGGTGCCTGCTCCTCCTTCCTCTTTCTGGAGTGCGTCACCGTGCTGGGGTGATGTCCTCGTTCGTCTAGGGAGGACATCGTGAGGTTTGCTGGGTCGTAGTCGCTGATTTAGCCGCCGCTGCTCCGGAGCTCTCTCCTCACACGTTCATGCAGAACGTGCGCTGGCCACGCCCCCTCTTTTGGTGGTATTTGATCACCTCTGCGTTTTTTTTTTTTTTAATTTTGCACTATAAACAAAAATATAAAAACTAATTTATTCATCAGTTTAGGCCAATATTCATATTTTTGGTAAAAAAAAAATCAAAATAAGTGTATATTGATTTGGTTTGCGCAAAAGTTATAGCGGCTATAGTCACTAGGTGACACTTTTTGGGGACTATTAGATCACCACTGGGGTTTTTATTTTTTGCTAAATGCATAAAAAAGAGAAAATGTTGGAAAAAAAAAGTTCGTTTCGGTTATAAAATTTTGTAAATAAGTACTTTTTCTCCTTTACTGATGAGGCGGCACTGATGGATGGCCCTGATGAGGAGCCACTGACAGACATCTCTGGTGGGCACGGTTTGGCATCCCTGGTGGGCTCTAGTGGGCATCCTTGAGTCTGCACAGATAATTAAAAGCGCAGACCCCAATCCATCCGACACCCCTGCCCCCCTGTGAGAGGAAAGTAAGCATGATGATTGATTTTTTTTTTTTTTTTTCATCTGCGTTTAACCACTTAAGGACCGGAAGGATTTCCAGCTTTAGGACCGGAGCCCTTTTTGCGATTCGGCACTGCGTCGCTTTAACTGACAATTGCACGGTCGTGCGACGTTGTACCACAGCGAGAAGAAAACTAATATCGCCGCTAGTCTTTACTGCGTCTCCCCTAGTTTATGGTGGTTTTCTTTCGAGATAAACACCCTTTTTTTCCTGCGTTTAAAGCAAACCCATGTTGCAGCGTGCTGGCACGTTAACAGTCAATTTCGCTGCGTCACGGCTTAGCGTTTTTCCCGAGGCCAGGATTTCGACCTTTAGGAAGGCCAGGAATTCACCAATTTGCGTCTACTTTTTTTTTTTTTTTT
>BLSH010190013.1:240121-250518 GCA_018402905.1 Glandirana rugosa
GAGTAATTGAGATTCAAAGTGTGAGAGCGCTGAAAGCTGAAAATTGGTCTGGGCAGGAAGGGGGTATAAACATCCTGTATTCAAGTGGTTAAAGTGTATTTTTTTCCAAATAATTGCGTTTTGAAAGACCACTGCGCAAAACACGTGTGGCATAAAATATTGCAACAACTGGCATTTTATTCTCTAGGGCCTCTGCATCTCTCTCTCTCTCGTAAGCCACAAATATCAGAAAAGGTTCAGTCTTTAAATGGTTAAATTTCCCTCATACAGACCGTAGATAATTCCTTTGATAAAAGAACCGATGGATACATTGTGGTTTTTTTTTTTTTTTTTTTTTTTTTACTTTCTTGGACCCCTTTCACACTTGTGTGAGTTGTCCTGCGATTTTGGACTGCAAAGTCAAATGACAAGTCGTTCCCTATTATTTCCAATGAGTACCATTCATAGCTGTACGACTTTAAATTAGTCCCTGCATTACTTTAGTCTAACCTTGATGCAACATGAGGTCCATAGACTTCAATGTTAAACCCTCAAAGTTTCGTGCAATTCGTACCTAAATAATGTGATTTCTGTACTACTAGTAGAAACAAATATCCGGGCAGCCTGCCAAGTTTAACAGCTGTTAGATTAAACAGAGAATGGCTCTCGCTGAAGCGGAGACACTGTTTTAAGATGAGGGGAGAGAAGGGACAGCTGCCACTCGCCAGGACACGATTTCTGGTCGCCATGGCGCCCGGGAATTGTCAAGGCCTGGTCTGATGAAACCAAGATTGAACTTTTTGGCCACAATTCCAAAAGATATGTTTGCTGCAAAAACTCTACTGCAAATCAAAAGAGCACCATACCCACAATGAAGCATGGTGGTGGCAGCCTCATGCTTTGGGGCTGTTTTTATTCAGCTGGAACAGGGGCCTTGGTTAGGGTAGAGGGAATTATGAACATTTTCAAATACCAGTCAATAGTGGTACAAAACCATCTGCTAGAAAGCTGAACATGAAGAGGAACTTCATCTTTCAGCATGGCGACCCAAAGCATGCATAAAAATCAACAAAGGAATGGCTTCACCAGAAGATTGGAGTTTTGGAATGGCCCAGCCAGAGCCCAGACCTGAATCAGATTGAAAATCTGTAGGGTGATCTGAAGAGAGCTGTGCACAGGAGATGCCCTCGTAATCTGACAGATTCAGACGTATTTGCAAAGAGTGGGTAAATATTGCCAAGTCAAAATGTGCCATGCTGATGGACTCGTACCCAAAAAGACTGTAATGAAATCAAAAGGCGCTTCAACAAAGTATTAGTTTAAGGGTGTGCACACTTATGCAACCATAGTATGTTTGTTTTATTTTTTTATTTTTACTTCCCTCCACCTAAAAGATTTCAATTTGTTGTTCAATTGAGTTGTACAGTTTATAGGTTGCTTAAAGGTGGAAAAAGTTCTGAAATGATTTATCTTTTGTCTCCTTTTTTTTAAATCACACACACATATATTCACAAAAGTGCGTACACCCCTCACATTTTTGTAAATATTTTATTATATCGTTTCATGTGCAATCACTGAAGAAATTACTTTGCTACAATGTAAAGTAGTGAGTGTACAGCTTGTGTGACAGGGTACATTTGCTGTCCCCTCAAAATAACTCAACCCACAGCCATTAATGTCTAACCCGCTGGTAATATAAGTGAGTACACCCCTAAGTTAAAATGTCCAAATTGGGCCCAAAGTGTCAATATTTTGTGTGGCCACCATTATTTTCCAGCACTGCCTTAACCCTCTTAGGCATGGAGTTTACCAGAGCTTCACAGGTTGCCCCTGGAGTCCTTCCACTCCTCCATGATGACATCACAGAGCTGATGGGTGTTGGATACCTTGAGCTCCATCCGTTTGAGAATGCCCCACAGATACTCAATAGGGTTTAGGTCAGGAGACATGCTTGGCCAGTCCACCACCTTTACCCTCAGCTTTTTTAGCAAGGTAGTGGTCAACTTGGAGGTGTGTTTGGGGTTATGTTGGAATACTGCCCTGCGGCCCAGTCTCTGAAGGGAGGGGATCATGCTCTGCTTCAGTATGTCACAATAAATGTTGGCATTCATAGTTCCCTCAATGGACTAGCTCCCCAGTGCCGGCAGCACTCATGCAGCCAAAGACCATGACACTGCCACCACCATGCTTGACCGTAGGCAAGACACACTTGTCTTTGTACTCCTCACCTGGTTGCCGCCACACACGCTTGACACCATCTGAACCAAATAAGTTTATCTTGGTCTCATCAGTCCTTAGTCTGCTTGTCTTCAGCAAAGTGTTTGCGGGCTTTCTTGTGCATCATCTTTAGAAGAAGGTTCCTCCTGGGAGGACAGCCATGCAGACCAATTTGATGCAGTGTATGATCTGAGCACTGACAGGCTGACCCCCACCCCTTCTACCTCTGCAGCAATGCTGGCAGCAGTCATACATCTATTTCCCAAAGACAACCTTTGGATATGACACGGAGCACGTGCGCTCAACTTTTGGTCGACCGTGACGAGGCCTGTTCTGAGTGGAACCTGTCCTATTAAACCGCTGTATGGTCTTGGCCACCATGCTGCAGCTCCGTTTCAGTGTCTTTGCAAACTTCTTATATAGCCTTGCCCTAGGCCAGGGGTAGGCAACCTCGGCCCTCCAGCTGTGGTGAAACTACAATTCCCATCATGCCTCTGCCTCTAGGAGTCATGGCTGTGATTGTCAGGGTCTTGCAATGTCTCATGGGACTTGTAGTTTCACCACAGCTGGACGGCCAAGGTTGCCTACCCCTGCCCTAGGCCATCTTTATGTATAGCAACATTTTTTTTTTCCAGATCCTCAGTTTTTTGCCATGAGGTACCATGTTGAACTTCCATTGACCAGTATGAGAGTGAGAGCAATAACACCAAATTTCACACCTGAAACTTTGTAACCCCAACGAGTCACATGACACCGGGGAGGGAAAATGGGTACTTGGGCCCAATTTGGACATTTTCACTTAGTGGTGTACTCGCTTTTGTTGCCAGTGGTTTAGACATTAATGGCTGTGTGAGTTATTTTGAGGGGACTGCAAATTTACACTTATACAAGCTGTAAACTCACTACTTTACATTGTAGAAAAGTGTCATTTCTTCAGTTTTGTCACATGAAAAGATATGATAAAATATTTATGTGAGGGGTGTACTCACTTTTGTGAGGTACTGTGTGTGTGTGTGTGTGTGTGTGTGTATATAATATAGCTAAATAAATGAGCACACCCCTTTTGAAACGTAAGACTTTAATCAATATCTCAATGAACACAATGGCAATTTCCAAAATTTTGAGTTTTATAGTACATTTGTTTAGCTCCATTACATGAAAGTAAGGTTGATAATATAACTAAGATTTCAAAATCTTCAGTTTTGCTCAAATTAGTTAATGCAAAAATGAATACACCTCACAACAAAACCTGCTACGTCTAGTATTTTCTATGACCTCCATGATTTGAAAGGATAGCACCAACTCTTCTAGGCATGGAATGAACAAGTTGATGACATATTGCAAAATCTATTCCATGCTGGGTGGAGTGTGATGATCAGCTTGTCTCTTCAGTGTTCCTCATAGGTGTTCGATTGGGTTTGGATCAGCAGACATGCTTGGCCACCTACAGACATTCACCCTGTTCATTAGAAATGCAACAGTGGCCTTAGATGTGTGTTTGGATCATTGTCATGATGGAAAAGTGCACGACGATCAAAGGCGTGGAGTAATGGTAGCATCCCCACAGGACACTGCCACCACTATGTTTCACTGTAGGCACCATGCATTTTTCTTTGTACTCCTCACCTTTTGTGACGCTATACAGTTTTGAAGCCATTGGTTCCAAAAACCTTTGTTGGTCTCATCACTCCAGAGTACAGAGTCCCAGTAGTTGTGTTTTTCCCCCCCATCATGGGCCCTGACAAATTCTGAGCAGGCTTTTTTTTTTTTTTTTTTTTTTTTTTTTTGCTTTAGTAGAGGCTTCCTTTCATGGATGACACCCATGCATGCTATTTCTCTGTACTGTATGCAGTATTGTGTAATGGGAAACAATCAACCCAGTTTGGCTTTCTACTTGTTTAGCTATCTGCAGTGAACTTTCATGGCAATTTTCTTCAACCCTTATCAGAAGACGCTCCTGTCGAAGAGTTAAAGTGGTTGTAAAGGCAGAAGGCCCCCATAATACATACCTGAGTCCCATATTGATCCAGCGATGTACACGAGTGCCTCAGTTGTCCAGGACTCTCCCTCCTGATTGGCTGGGACCCAGCAGCACCATTGGCTCCAGCTGTTGTCAATCGAAATCAGTGAGCCAATGAGGGGGTGAGGCCGAACAGAGTCTGTCTGAATAGGCACACAGATCTGCAGCTTGGGTGCCCCCATAGCAAGCTGTTTGCTGTGGGTGCACTCAACAAGAGGAAGGGGCCAGGAGTGCCGAAGAGGGACCTGAGAAGGAGGATCCAGGCTGCTCGTGGCAAAACCACTGTACAGAACAGGTAAGTATTACATATTTTTAATTTTTACAGATAAAGACTTTAGAATCACATTAACTTCTGTGGACAGCCTGGACTTCTCTGTGAGATGGTTGCAGTTCCATCTTACATTTCTCTTACGTTCACTGACAGACGCAGCCCTTCATTGACAAGTGGAGTTATATGCACATCCTACTAGGAGTTAACTAGGCAAATAGAAAGAAAGCAAGCTGGCCCCTCCCAGGGGGCCGTCCTCTCTCTCTCTCTCCCATATAACCCCCCTGCTCTGCTTAGCATATCAGTTTTATTATGCGTAGTGCAAAGAGTTAGACCTGGCTCCCTTATGGACCTGCGGTTCATCTTTTTTGCTACCGCTTTATTTTTTTCAAGTATCTGATGAAGACTGCTATCAAGAAGCCGGCTGGGGCATAGAGGATAACTGCACCTTCCCCAGCACGGCCGACCGATGTGAGCTAGTCCTAGCCTTGGTGGGGCCCGCCACATCGTGCCCGTTCCATGCGGGTGGCCAGTGGGTGACCCCCACTTGTACCCGGTGACCAGACTTGCTTCCTGTCCAGGGGGCCTTTGGCCTGCAGCATCCCTCTCCGGCATGGGAGGAAGGTCTGCAACCGTGTGGCTACCCGCTGCGCCCATCGGACTGGTGAGTGACCCCCTCTTTCCCCCCTAGGGGGGGTGCTGGGCGTATGTTAGCGATTTGGCCGACCGGTGGAGGGTGTTCGCTGGGCTAGTGTCCCCTGGGTGTCCTCGTGCCCCTCCCCCCCCCCCCCCTGTACCCCATGCGTTCGTGCCGCCATTTTGCTGAGGTTTTTCCTCTAGTGCTGAGCGGCGGCCATTTTGCCGTAGGCTTGGCCTCTTGTGAACGTTCTCGGCGGCCGTATTTGATGTCCCTGTATAGTAAAATAGCGTGCTGCTGACATTTTTGCTTCCTCTTTCACTTGGGACAGCACGGATGACTACAGGCAGCTCAGGCTTGTTGACTGGCGGTCCTTAAGCACTCCTGCTGGGAGCAGCGCTTGTGAGGCACAAACAGCAAGTATAGCTAGGCTCTCCCTGAGGCGCTGGTAGCGGTGGGTGCAGTCCTCCTGGGGTCTCCCTGGCGATCTGTGGGGTGGCAGTGGGGCTGCGTTGTGGGGGTGTCAGGTCATTTTCTATTTTGACTGTCAGTTCCGGTGGTACGATGGCAGTTGACCCTGCGGTGTCCCTGGACCAGCTGAGAGCAGTATTTGGGGAATTTCTCCCCCGGGTGGGGCCGAGCAGAGCTCTGGGGGCCCCTGAAAAGTTTCAGCCTCCCCCTTTTTCCTCAGGGGAAGAGTCCGAACCGGAAATGGCTTCGGGGGTCACGGGGACCCCCCGTGGAACTCTGAGGGCGAGCTAGTTCCCTCGGACGGCGAGCAAGGGGTCGAGGCCTGGCAAGCCTGCCGCAAGGGCTGGTAAACGACCCTGGCAACACAAGAACGAAAAGACAGGAGAAGTCGTCCTCTGCATGATGGGTTGCTCCCACCCCACCCGGGTGGGGGGCTTCTTCTGGGGTCGCAGACAGGTGGACTGCCAGCATTTCCAATCGGTGGGTGCAGGAAGTGGTGTCCTCCGGGTACAGGATAGAGTTCAGCACTCTACCCCCAGACAGGTTCTTCCCATTGAACTTGAGACTCCCTCAGGGGGCCCTCCTAAGGGCTCTTCAGGCACTCTTCGACCAGGGGGTGATCGTGCCAGTACCTCAGTTGGAAAGGTTTCACGGTTTCTACTCAAACCTATTCGTGGTCCCCAAAAGGGGGGGGGGGGTCAGGCCAGTTCTGGACCTAAAGGCGCTAAACCACTTTGTGAAAGCGCGGAAATTCCGGATGGAATCTGTCTGTTCGGGCGTGGCCGCCCTGCACCAAGCGGACTTCATGGCGCCTTTTTTTTTTTTCAGATCCTCAGATTTCTTTGCCATGAGGTGCCATGTTGAACTTCTAGTGACCAGTTTGGGAGAGAGAGAGCGATCACACCAAATTTAACCTGTTCCCCATTGCACCTGAGACCTTGTAACACTGAGTCACATGACACCGGTCAGGGAAAATGGCTAATTAGGCCCAATTTGGAAATGTTTACTTAGGGGTGTACTCACTTTTGTTGCCAGCGGTTTAGACACTAAAGCGGAGGTCCGCCTAGTACTAAAAAAAAAAAAAAAATGAAGTCAGCAGCTACACATACTGTAGCTGCTGACTTTTAATAATAGGACACTCACCTGTCCTGGAATCCAGCAATGTTGGCACCCGCCACTGATCTTTGGATCGGGTGTCGGGTGCAGCCGCGTCCATTTCTGTTAAGGGAACCCGGCAGTGTAGCATTACAGCTTCACGCCAGGTGCCCTACTGCGCATGTGCGAGGCTCTGCTATTGGCCGGTAGCAGATCGAGGAGCTCTCGGATGTGTGGTAAAGGACACCTGTCAAAGACAGATGCCTCCCCAAAGGGTGTGAAATGTGACACCTGAAGAGGGGAGGAATCCGATCAGAGGAGAAGTTCCTCATTTGGATGGAACTCCGCTTTTAATGGCTGTGTTATTTTGAGGGGACAGCAAATTTACATTGTTATACAAGCTGTACACTCAATACTTTTACATTGTAGCAAAGTGTAATTACTGCAGTGTTGTCACATGAAAATATATAATAAAATATTTACAAAAATGCGAGGGGTGTACTTACATTTGTGAGCTGCTGTGTGTATGTGTAGTTAAAAAAAATTGCAATCTCTATTCAACCCCCCTCCACTATCCTAATAGAGCATTTCCACGATTCATTCATGTAGCAAGTACAGAGCCAATGCTCACTAAGCTGTCCCAAAAAAAAAAGAAAAAAGCCGGCAAATGTTTATCAACATTGTCAGCGCTGGGAGATAGCAGACCCCAGAGAATATTATGGTGGTTGTTGCAATATTTTATGTCACACTGTATTTGCACAGCAGTGTTTCAAACGCAATTTGTATTCAGCCCCCCTGAGTCAATACTTTGTAGAACCACCTTTCGCTGCAATTACAGCTGCAAGTCTTTTTGGGTATGTCTCTACCAGCTTTGCACATCTAGAGTAACATTTTTGCCCATTCTTCTTTGCAAAATAGCTCAAGCTCTGTCAGATTAGTTGAAAATTGCTGTTCACAGGCGCTCTCTAAGTCTTGCCACAGATTCTCAATTGGATTTAGGTCTGGACAGGTTAGACAGTAACTGAAGGCAAAATCAATCTAAACCACAAAATTAAGCGTATTGCCTGAAGAAAGTAACTGATAGCATATTGGAGTACAATCCTACTATACCCAAGTCGGTGCATCTATAAGTGCAGGAAAACTGGGTCATTTGAACTCAAAATGTGAAATAAATTGACACCTTGCATAAAATTATTGTAAAGCGATCTTGCTCAGGCATAATGTAAACAGAAAATGTCAGTGACATTGTCTGCTTTACATTGCCAGCGCTGGGCAGAAAAATATCCAATCTGATGCTGCCCACATAGCTGCAGCTGTAATCTATTTTGATTTGAGATTTGGAGGCCTATTGGTGACACTTTTTTTTTTTAATCTTTTTTTTTTTCCATGCAATTGACTAATGTTGTACACTTTTTTTCCATGTGTTCACCTCCTATTTCGTTTTATGGCATAACAGGAACTAAGCTCATCCGTACATGAACACTTATGGAAATGCTACGGATATACCTTTTGATCAGTGTTTACCAAAGCTGTGGCCAGACTGTGGACATTAACATATTTACATATTCTTAACAATCCTTCACAGATTTTGTAGCTGCTAACAGTGTGGAGCTGTTCATCCTCAATATTCACTCGAGAACCAGTGAAGTTGTTTTTGTCCGATTTCGGCAATCTATCTGTAATGAAAACACAGAGCAGGTGCGCTGGAAGAGCAAAGGAATGGCAGAATGAGCTGAACTGCTGTATGTAAATATTTGAGGATGAGTTACTTCACAGTGCCTGCTGCTACAGAGGTGAGTAAAGGTTTGTTATGAAGGTAATTTACTAATGTGGCCACACACCTCAGCATAGATGAGTACACCTCAACAGATTTGTCAGAGAACCGTTACTTTCCTTTCAGAATCAACATTTTCTATACTACAAAATACTGCCACAAATGTGGGCCATTTATTTCCACCAAGATTTGTTAACCACTTCAGCCCTGGAAGGATTTACCCCCTTCCTGACCAGAGCACTTTTTGCAATTCGGCACTGAATCGCTTTAACTGACAATTGCTCGGGCATGTGACGTTGTATCCAAACAAAATTGACGTCCTTTTTTTTTTTTCCCACAATTAGAGCTTTTTGGTGGTATTTGATCACCTCTGCAGTTTTTATTTTTTGCGTTAACAAGCAAAGAAACAATTAAAAAAAAACAAAAAAAAAAAACTTTTACTTTTTGCTGTAATACATATCCAAAAAAAATATATATAAAAAAAATTCCTCAGTTTAGGCCAAAATGTATTCTTCATATTTGTGTTAAATACAATTGCAAAAAACGCTTATTGATTGGTTTGCGCAAAAGTTATCGCGTCTACAAACTGAGAATTGATTTATGGCGTTTTTTATTTATTTTTTTTTCTGGTAACGGCAGCAATCTGCGTTTTTTTTTTTTTTCTTTCTTTCTTTCTTTCTTTCTTTTCTTTTTTTTCTTTTGGGACTGCAATAATGCGGCGGACAGATAGGGCACTATTGACGCTTTTTTGGGACCACTGACACTTATACAGCAATCAGAGCTAAAAATAGCCACTGGTTACTGTATAAATGTCACTGACAGGGAAGGGGTTAACACAGAGGGTGATCAAGAGGTTAAATGTGTTCCCTCACTATGTTCTAACTGTGTGGGGGGCTGCGCTGGCAGTGACCTGACAGATCTAACCTATCCCAATTACAGGGATCAGTAGATCACTGTCAAGTCACCTGTCAGAACGGGAAACCACTGTGTTTACATCAGCGATTCTCCGTTCTGGCTCTGTAGTAGGCGATCGCAGGTAGCCGGCGGATGTAGTCCGCCCGACCCACGGCCGCACTCATGCAGTGGGCACGAGAGTTTATTTACGGCGATTTTACACGGTGCTGCCAACCTGCCGCAGTAAATGTACATGACGTGGGCGGCAAGCGGTTAATTTGTACACGCAGTAAAGTATTTCTCTAATAAATTCATTCAGACCAGGTTGCAAAAATGAATACACCCCAATAACAGTCTTAAGAGCAAAGAATTCAACTACAGGGGAGTCTAGCTCATTAAACGTGTCCAACAGACAGACATTTTATTGTATAAGGGCATTGTTTAACCGCTTGCCGACCGCTGGCAATTGACGGCGAAAAGGTGGCTCTATTGCGCAAATCGCCGTCATATGACGGCGGTTGCGAGATTGCGCCTAGTGAGCCACCCGCGATGCCCACCCCATCCCCCCCCCCAGAGTGAAAGAACGGAGGTCCGTGTAAGTAAAAACGGACCTCCGTTCTGTGAGGGGGGAAGGGCTGTGATCACAGCCTTCCTCTACATGGAAGCTGTGATCGCTTCCCTTCCCCAGCTAGGGCAGTCCCCCCACAGTTAGAACACGCCCAGGGAACACTGTTAACCCTTAGAGCGCCCCCTGCAGGTTATCCCCTTTACTGTGTAAATGCCATTGGCATTGATCAGTGCATTTTTATAGCACTGATCGCTGTATAAATGCCAATGGTCCCAAAAAAGTGTCAAAATGTTCCGACATGTCCGCTGAAATATCGCAGTACCGCTAAAAATCGTAGTGTCGGGAAGGGGGGAGTGTCTTGCCTCCAGGCAAAAATGAATGTGCCTGGAGGCAAGAAAGTGAGACCCCCCCCCCTACCCCACCCGTAGCGCCCACCGAGTGATCCGCGTTAGAGCGTTGGCGGCAGTATACTGC
>BLSH010190013.1:250572-264955 GCA_018402905.1 Glandirana rugosa
ATTTTTTTTTTTTTTTTTTTTTTTTTTGGATTTGTATTTTAGCAAAAAGTAAGAAATTTGGGTTTTTTTGCAAAATTGTCGCTCTTCTGTTTATAACGGCGATCAGAAATGACGCAGCGGTGATCAAATACCACCAAAAGAAAGCTCTATTTGTGGGAAAAAAAGGACGCAAATTTCGTTTGGGTACAACGTTGCACGACCGCACAATTTTCAGTTAAAGCGACGCAGTGCCGAATCGCAAAAAGGGCTCTGGTCCTAAAGGGGAAATCCTTCTGGGGCTGAAGTGGTTAAAGTGATTGTCAACCTGTGGCAACCATTTTAACCTACAGGTAAGCCTATGAGGCTTACCTGTAGGTTCTCTGGAAATCTCCAAAACCTGCACGGTTTAGGAGATGTACTGTGACGTCATGCGACTACAGCCAGTTAGTCAGCCGGAGTCGTGGCCCTGGAAGGAAGAGGGGCTGAAGATGGATGTTGCAGGCTTCGTTTGCAGGTAAGTGACACATAATGGGCTACTATGCTTTGCAGGGGAATATACAGCAAGTAAACCCCATCAGTGTTTACTTCCTCTTTAAGGGCCCTATCACACAGACGTGTCTGTGTGCGGGCTCCCTTTTTCCTCAGCGGAGATAGCTCTGCTGATCCCCTGCTGAGCCAACGTATGACGGATCCGTCAGAGCCTCCGCTCTCCCCTATGGGAAATCAGATGACAACGGATCAGTCTGTCCATTGTCATCTGGTCCGCTCCACAGGTGGATGGAAAAATAGTGTTTTCCTGCATCACACTTTACGAAAGTGGAGCAGATCGGAGAGCGATGGGTGTCAGCGGACATATCTCCGCTGACACCCGTCGTTTCATAGGGGTGCATGGAAAAAACAGACATGCGGACCTGAATGGAACGTCTGTGTGAAAGGGCCCTAGGAAAGAAAACCCCTGCCCATATCATGCTGTCAGCAATGCCACCACATGGAAGAGAAATGTCACAAGGCCAGAGAAAGAAGAAAATCATTTCTTCACCAGAAATGTGAAGGCTACAAAAAACATCAGCAAAGCTTTACTTATCAGTTGGAATACTGTAGCAAAAGTGATACAAAAATTTCATAAAAATGGAACTGCAACCATCCCACAGAGATTAATAACACAATAAAATATTTAGCACTGATCTATAGAAATAGGCAATATGCAAGGCAAGGGAAAATAAATATAAACCTTGATAATCTAATATATGTACAAAACATGCAGTGCAAAAATGATACACTTAAGACAGAATTCAGTTCATAAAAAGATCCAGAAGTACAAAAGAGGAGGGGAAGCTTTCAACTGTGCAGGGTGAAAGGACGGTATGCAGTGACTTGATTGTGCTCAAGGTGATCCAAGACCCATCCACCACAGACATGACTAGCTTCTCACCTTAAACCGACCCACAAGGAGTCACACAGCATGACAGACCTCCCAGTTGAACTTGAACAGACAAACACCGCCTATATCCTCAGTAAAGATATAACTCTCCGGACATCCAAAATGTTGTGATATATGGAAAAAATAGAGGAAAGATCTAAGGCTCTCTGTTTGACCAGACTCGTTTATTAGAAGTAAGATTAAAAACCCAGTATCCTGCACTTAAGCCAAGTGCCAGTAAAATTGCATGTCAGCAAGGTAACACAATGCCGTTCATGTGGTAAGATGACTGTTGGTGACATCATGTGTTGCTCCTCCCACAGACATCCAGGTTGTCAACAGAAGTTGACATTGACCGGAGTGTCTTCTGATGACAGGTTGAAAAAATCGCCATGCAAGTTCACTGCAGTTAGCTAAAGAAGTAGAAAGCCAAACTGGGTGATTGTTTCCCATGACACAATTCGGTGTACACTGCAGAGGAATGGCATGCATGGGTGTCGTCCACAAAGGACACCTCTCCTAAACCCATGCACAAAAAAGCCAGACTAGAATTTGCCAAGGCCCATGCTGAAAAAGATGACTACTGGGACTCTGGAGTGATGATACCAAGATAAATGTTTTTGGAACTAATGGCTTCAAAACTGTATGGCGTTGCAAAGGTGAGTACAAAGAAAAATGCATAGTGGTGGCAGTGTCCTTCTGTGGTGTTGCTGGTGTCGGGGAGCTGCATTTCATTGATGGTATCATGAATTCACAGATGTGCTGCTCTTTATTTAAAGAGAAGATGCTGCCATCATTCCATGCCCTTGGTTGCACTTTTCTAACCATGACAATGATCAAAAACGCACATCTAAGGCCACTGTTGCATTTCGGAAGGACAGAATGCAAGTTATTCAGTGGCCAAATATGTCTTCTGATCTGAACCCAATTGAACACCTATGGGTAATTCTGAAGAGACAAGTTAAGAGCCACTCTCCATCCCGTATCCAGACTCTAAAAGGTTGTTTTTGAAGAATGGAAAAAGAGATATTTTTCAATATGTCACCAACTTGTTCATTCCATGCCTAGAAGACTTGGTGCTGTCCTTACAAATCATGGAGGTCATACAAAATACTAGATGCAGTTTTTGTTTTTGGGTGTATTTGTTTTTTCATCAACTGATTTTGTAATCCAAGTTATAATATTAACCTTACTTTCATGTAAGGAGCTAAAGAAAAGTTCTATAAAACTCTAAATTATTCAACAAGGGGCGCCTACTTTCCATACTGATTTTCCTCCTATTTAATTCCTAAATATTGGTTGTAGCTCTATTTGTGGGGAAAAAAGGACGCCAATTTAGTTTGGTTACAACGTCGCACGGCCGCGCAGTTGTCAGTTAAAGCGACGCAGTGCCGAATCGCAAAAAGTGCTCTGGTCGTAAAGGGGGAAATCCTTCCGGGGCTGAAGTAGTTAATGGTTCTATAAAACTCAGCTTTGTCAAAATTTGGGAAATTGTTCTTGTGTTCAATGAGATATTGATTAAAATCTAACTTTTCATGCTGAGCACTGTATATACAGTCAGAAAATGCACCACTTGGCCCAGAAAATTGTTGCAATTACAAATATTTAGTATTTCACTTTTTTTTGCCAGCGGTTTAGACATTAACCTCTTCCCGACCGCCTGCCGTGTTTTCACGGCGGCAGTCGGGTTGCTGTACGCGAATCACCGTAAAAAGACGACGATCTGCAAACAGCCGCTAGGGGGCACGCACGCCCGCCGCACTCCTGAGTGTGCCCGTGGCTCGGGCGGACCCGATGAGCGGCCACAGGCAAAGAACGGGGAACCGCCAATGTAAACACGGCGGTTCCCCATTCTGACAGTGCAGGCATGGGAGATCTACTGATCCCTGTCACTGGGATCAGTTAGATCTCTCATGCCCATGGTAGCCAAACCCCCCCACAGTAAGAACCCACCCAGGGAACACAGTTAACCCCTAGCTCTCCCCCCCCAGGTTAACCCCTTCACTGCCAATGACCTTTATACAGTAATCAGTGGACATTTAAATTTCTGATCGCTGAATAAATGTCATTGGTCCCAAAAAAGTGTCAAAAATGTCCGACATGTCTGCTGCAATATCGCAGTACCGCTAAAAATCGCAGATTGCCGCCATTACTAGTAAAAAAAATTAAAAAAAAAACCCAGAAATAATCATCCGTAAACGCGGCCACTTTTGCGCAAACCAATCAACGGCAATTGTGATTTTTTTTTTTTATCACAAATATGAGGAAGAATATAAATTGGCCAAAACCGGTGAAAACATTTTTTTATTTATTTATTTTTTTGGATTAGAATTTTAGCAAAAAGTAAGAAATTTGGGTTTTTTTGCAAAATGTTCGCTCTTCTTTTGTTTATAGCGGCAATCAGAAATAACGCAGAGGCGATCAAATACCACCAAAAGAAAGCTCTTTGTGGGGAAAAAAAGGACGCAAATTTTGTTTGGGTGCAACGTCGCACAGCGGTGCAATTGTCCGTTAAAGTGACGCATTGCCAAATCGCAAAAAGTGCTCTGGTCATAAAGCTGGAAAACCTTCCGGTTGGTAAGTGGTTAATGGCTGTGTTGTGTTATTTTGAGGGGACAGCAAATTTACACTGTTGTACAAGCTGTACACTCACTACTTTACATTGTAGCAGAGTGTCATTTCTTCAGTGTTGTCACATGAAAAGATAGAATATTTACAAAAATGTGAGGGGTACACACTTTTTTTTTGTAAGAGACTGTGTGTGTGTGTGTGTGTGTGTATATATAATATATATATATATATATATAATATTTATATTAGTATGTGCATCTCATAAAATTTGAATATCATCAAAAAGTGAATTTATTTCAGTAATTCGATTCAAACAGTGAAAGTCATTTATTTATATAGAATTATTGAACACCGAGTGATGTATTTTAAGCATTTCTTTTAATTTTGATTATTATGGCTTACAGTTAGGGAAACTCCAACATTCAGTGTATCAAAGTATAATACATAAGACCAATAAAGGACTTTTAATACTTTTCAGTAAGCCAACATTTCTGTATGTACATGTGCAGTAATAGTATGCACTCAATACTTGGTCGGGGCTTCTTTTGTATGAATTACTGCATCAAAGCAACGTGGGATGGAGCCTGTGGCTCTGCTGAGGTGTTGTGGAAGCCCAGGTTGCTTTGATAGTGGCCTTTAGCTTGTCTGCAATGTTGGGTCTGGTGTCTCGCATCTTCCTCTTGACAATATCTGTGGGGTTTAGGCCAGGCGAGTTTGCTGACCAATCTAGTACAGTGATACCATGATCATTAAACCAGGTGTTGGTACTTTTGGCAGTGTGGGCAGGTGCCAAGTCGTGCTGCAAAATGAAATCAGCATCTCAGTAAAGCTGGCCATCAGAGGTAAGTGCCTTAGAATTTCCTGGTAGAGGGCTGTGCTGGCTTTGAGCCAACACCAGCAGATGATATGGCTCCCAAAATCATCATGGACTGTGGAAAAAAGGGATTTTTTGTATAACTTACCGTAAAATCCTTTTCTCTGAGTTCACTGACAGACGCAGCCTTCTTATGACACTTGGGGTTATGCTCTTCCTACTAGGAGTAGCCTAGGCAAAACAATCAAAAGTGTAGGTTGGCCCCTCCCAGGGGGCCGTCCTCACCTTAGCATATAATCCCCCTGCTCTGTACAGCACATCAGTTCGTAACAAGCCGTACAAAACCAACGCAGAGGGGTGGGTGCTGCGTCTGTCGGTGAACTCAGAGAAAAGGATTTTACGGTAAGTTATACAAAAAATCCCTTTTTCTCTTCCGTTCACTGACAGACGCAGCCGCCTTATGACATATGGGGACGTCCCAAAGCTGTGCCAATCAAGAGGTGTGGGCAAATCATAACAACTGTACCCAACAGAATAACGCCCTCTCAGGCGGCGCTAACCGCGCCTATACTGCCACTTGCAACACCTTGCGGCCAAAAGCAGCATCCGAGGATGCCGAAACATCAATTTTGTAAAACTTAGTAAACGTGTGCACTGAGGCCCAAGTAGCTGCCTTGCACACCTGAGACACCGAAGCCTGGTGTCTAAACGCCCAGGAAGTACTAACTGCCCTGGTGGAATGAGCCGTGACTGGGAACGGGGGAACCTTACCCCGAATCTCATATGCATGAGTCACGGTCTTCCGTATCCCACGAGATACGGTAGCTGACGAGGCCGCCATACCTTTTGCGCGACCCTTCCGTCAGCAAAAATAAAGAATCAGACTTCCCGAAGCTGTAGAACTTGAATACACCCGCAAGGCCCTCACCACATCCAAAGAATGCAGCTCAACTTCTTTGGGATGTGACGGGTGCGGGCACAATGAGGGGAGAACAGTATCCTCATTTAAATGAAAGGAAGAAACCACCTTCGGAAGAGACTAAGGGGAAGGCCGCAGAACTTCCTTGTCCTTATGGAGGACCAAGTAAAGTGACCTGCAGGATAATGCAGCTAACTCCGACACCCGCCTTGCGGATGTGATAGCCACCGGAAAGGCCACTTTCTGCGACAACAACTGTAAGGGAATGTCCCTAATTCTTTCATATGGTGGCTTCTGCAACACAGCACCAGATTCAAATCCCACGGTGCCAAAGGCGACCGTATCCGAGGAGCCACATGACGTACCCCCTGTACAAATGTACGGATCAATGAATGAGACGCCAAGAGCCGTTGAAAAAGAACCGCCAGGGCCGAACTCTGCCCTTTAAGCGTATTGAACGCCAGGTTCTTATCCAGTCCTTGCTGTAAAAATGACAGTACTCTGGATACTCTATAACTCTATAAGAGCGGGGGTTCCAACCCCCTGCCTCGCACTAGGTAATATAGGCCTTCCAGGTCCTATGATTCTTACATGAGGAACTCTTGCGTGCTTTTATCATAGTAGGGATTACGGAGTCAGAGACACCCCTCTCCCTCAATACCTGGTTAGAGGAGGAAAAATGTACAGCAACCGATACTGACCCCGAGGCCTGTGAAGCACTGCCCCCTGAAGGATCAGAGCCGCGGCTGTTGCTGTGCTTCTTGTTTCGCCCTAATGGTTTACCTACGCCACCTCCATGGCATTGACCGACTGAACCAGAACCGGGCGGCGCAGCCTCTCTGTCCAATGGGACAGGTAAAGCCTGCTCGCTCTCAGTTCTGGTACCTACATGGACCAATTGAGGGGAGGACCACTTCTTCTCCCCCCCCCGGCCGGAACCTGAATCCCCCAAACCAAGGGTTCCCGGGACTGACACTCCGACTTGATCGGCCTGTCCAGGGATAGAGGAGATTTGTCCTACCGCGACAACATTGCCTCTCGCAGGAGCCGAGTGTTCTGGGCGTAAGGTATCGCTTCGCAAGTCGACACCCTGAGCCCCAATACCCGCATACAGAACCGTAAGGAGAACCACTGGCGTGATCACAGGGTTCGCCCAGCCTGAAACGTTAGACGCTTGCTCGGTGTTAGGAACACCCCTGTCTGTACCATGTCCGGAAACAGACCTAGGTACTCCAGCCGGCAAGCCAGCGTTAATGACTTCTGACTGCTGAGCGCCTGACCGGTGCCTAGAAGCGCCCCCGACGCTCCTGCGGGAGCCTCAAGTTTGAGGGGGAAGGACTTTTCTGGAGGCAGAGCTTGCAACCCCCAGAAACCGGCCCCCCACCCGTGAGGCGGGTGGGGGCAACCTATCATGCGGAGGCAGCCGCTGGGCCGGGCGCCCGAAAAAACTTCTGACCAGAAGAGACAGGACCCTGCCTACGACAACGATCTCGTCGCTTCGGCTCTGGAAGTAAAGTACTCTTCCCTGCCGTGAAATCCTTAATTTTATCCAACTGTGGGCCAAACAGGCGCCCTCCCTGAAAGGGCTGGTCTGCCAGAGCTTTCTTTGAAGCCTGGTCGCCCGCCCGACCAAGAGCGGAGCCACAGCACCCGCCTGATAACAATTGAACAAACAGACATTTTTGACAATATGGGGAGAAGATCCAAAGCAGCATGGCATATGTTGCGGAGACCCTCTTCCAAATGTTGCACTCGCTGTACTTCAGCCTGTGCACATTCACCAGACAAACTAGTGCGCAGCGCGGGAGCTTGCTCACGAAGAGACTGTGCCGCCAGCCGCATGGCTGACCCAGCCAACAAGAATAGTGCTTTAGACACTGTCTGTGCGGCGATCGGCCGCCTCTTTAAAGGATGGCGACCCCTCCAAGGGGATGGTGGTTGCCTTATTCACACAAGCCACGGCAGGGTCCACCACTGGGGAAGCCCATCTCTTAGTAAAGCTTTCCTCAAAGGGGTAGCGAACAGCAAAGCTTTTAGGTAACGATTTTCTGTCTCAAGGACCCATCTTGCACCCTGCTTTACCCTCGTCTGCTTTGACGGCTTGGCTATTGAGTCCCAGGTGCTAAGAGATAGGGCAGTCGCCGACTCCGTGATCCCTACTTTGTTAAAAGCTCGCAAGTGTACTTCTCGCAAGATTTATCTCCGCACCTGGAAGGCTGGTATAGCTTGGTGCGAGGCGGAGGGTCATAACCCTCACTCTTATGTGTCCAGGGTCCTGACTTTTTTGCAGCAGGGCCTGAACAAAAATCTGGCTTTGAGTACCCTCAAGGGCCAGATATCGGCTCTGGCGATTCTTTCAGAAACCTTTGGCTTCGCGCTCGTTTATTCGTACCCTTGTACAGGGTGTGCGACACGTGGCGCATCGGGTGAAGGCTCTGATGGCTCCGTGGTATCTGCATTGGTGCTTTCTGTTCTTCAGAAACCGCCATATGAGAATATCAGGGAGATTTCCTTACAAATGCTGTCGCAGAAGGTGGCCTTTTTAGTTGCCATCACTTCCGCCAGACGGGTGTCTGAATTGACAGCAGTATCGTGCAAGTCTCCCTACTTAGTCATGCATAAGGATAATGCGGTCTTGCGACCCTCTCCTTCCTTCCGAAGGTGTTCTTCCTTTCACATTAATGAGGATGTTGTTCTTCCTTCATTGTGCCCTCGTCCATCGCACCCAAAGGAGTTTGAGTTGCATGCTTTGGAAGTAGTGAGGGCCTTGCGAGGGTACTTGGCTGCTACAGCTTTTTTTTCAAAAAGCTGATGCTTTGTGCTGCCAGAGGGTCCGTGCAAAGGGTTGGCGGTCTCGTCGGCTACGATTTCTCGTTGGATCAGAAAAACCATGACCCATGCGTATTCTGTTCGGGGCGAGGTCCCCCCTTTTCCGGTCACGGCTCATTCTACCCGGGCTGTTAGCACTTCCTGGGCTTTCAGACACCAGGCCTCGGTGTCACAGGTGTGCAAGGCGGCCACTTGGGCCTCGGTTCACACTTTCACTAAGTTTTATAAAGTTGATGTGTTTGCATCTTCGGATGCTGCTTTGGGCCGCAAAGTTTTGCAGACGGCAGCGTAGGCGCATCTGGCGCCTCCTTAGAGGTTCAGTTGGGTACTGTTAGTGTTTACCCACCCCTCTTTTTGACACAGCTTGGGGACATCCCCACATGTAATGGAGAGCTGCGTCTGTCAGTGAACGATAGGAGAAAAAGGGATTTTATTAAAACTTACCGTAAAATCCCTTTCTCCGAGTTCACTGACAGACGCAGCACCCACCCCTCTGTGCTCTGTTCTGGTACAGCTTGTGTACGAACTGAAGAGCTATGCTATGAGGGTTTTTATGTGGGAAGAGAGGACGGCCCCCATGGGAGGGGCCAGCTGTTTCTTTTCCCTGCCTAGTTAACTCCTAGTGAGACCAGCATAAAACCCACACGTAATGGAGAGCTGTGTCTGTCAGTGAACTCGGAGAAAAGGATTTTACGGTAAGTTTTAATAAAATCCCTTTTTTCTCCTTTATTTTTTTAAATTATTATTATTGAATATACGTGTAAATATGCGATCTGAGGTCTTTTTGACTCCAGATCTCATATTTAAGAGGTCCTGGCATGTTTTTATTTTATTTTTTTTTACATTCCTTGTAATATGACTAAAAGTGGTGATTTTTTTTTTTTTTTCTCTTACTTTTTATTTTTACACTGTCCTTTTAAAAAAAAAAAAAAATGAAAGAGCTCCATCCCACCGAGCTCACGCACAGAAGTGAACGCATACGGAAGTCGCGCCCGCATATGAAAACTGCGTTCAAATCACACATGTGAGGTATCGCTGTGATCGTTAGACTGAGAGCAATAATTTTAGCACTAGCCCTCCTCTGTAACTCAAAACTGGTAGCCTGTAGAAATTTTTAAATGCTGCCGTTGGAGATTTTTAAGTGCCAAAGTTTATCGCCATTCCACGAGCAGGCGCAATTTTGAAGCAATGACCTGTTTGGTATCAATTTACTCGGCGTAACATTATCTTTCACAATATGGAAAAAAATTGGGCTAACCGGTTAGCGGTGTTCCCTCACTGTGTTCTAACTGTGTATTGGTGCTGGGCTGGCAGGGGGAGGGGGAGTGATCACGGCTTCCATATACCAGAAGCCTGTGATCACAGCCCTTCCCCCTCTGTCAGAACGGAGATCCATGTTTACATATACTGTCGTCCCCCCAAGGAACGCAGTGAGCATGCGAGCGTGCCTCTGGTGGCGCGCACGCTCACAATGCTAGTTATCGCAGCCGCCCTCGAGTGACGGCGGTTTGCGATAACGAACCACTTTGCTGCTGTGGAGGGCAGGTCGGCAAGTGGTTAAATATCGTGCTTGGGGGTCACCTTAGTATGGATCTCTGTGATGTTTACAACAGTGCCACCGCAAAATGACATTTGTAAAGGAAAAATTTACATTTAAAATTGGTCGTGGCTGGATTGTATTGCTGGTTCCCTGCAATATAGATAAAGATCATTGAAAAAGCATTGCGTTGGGGGTCCCCCCTAGTCCATACCAGGCCCTTTGGGTCTGTTATGGATTTTAAGGGGAACCCCATGCCAAATTTAGAAAAAATGGTGTTGGGGGGGGGGCTCCCCCAAAATCTAAACCAGACCCTAATCCTAGCATGCAGCCCTTGCATGGCAGGGGGGGCGAGGACGAGTGAGCGTGCCCCCTCCGTACCTTATCAAGCCACATGCCCTCAACATGGGGAGGGTGCTTTGGGGCCTGGTACGGACTTTGTGGGGGACCCCTACCCAAAATTTTTTTAATTTTGGCGTGGAGTTCCTCTTAAAATCTGACCCTTATCTGAGCGTGCATGCATTGTATATAATCTACACAGTGGTGTAGTGGTTAGCATTTTCGCCTGGGAGCAAAAGGGTCACTGGTTCAAATCCCAACCACAACACACTACCTGCCTGGAGTTTGCATGCTCGCTCTCCGTGTCTGTGTGGGATTCCTCCGGGTACTCCGGTTTCCTCCCACACTTCAAAGACATGTAGGTAGGTAAATTAGATCCTGTTTAAATTGGCCCTAGTATATGTATGAATGTGAGTTAGGGACCATAGATTGTAAGCTCCTTGAGGGTAGGAACTGATGTGAATGTACAATATATATGTAAAGCGACAGCGCTATATAAGTACCTGAAATAAATAAATAAATACACTGAATGCAGCGTATTAGATATAGCATACTGTACATATATATATTCCTATACTACATGCCACTGCTTAACCTTTTGCTATTTTTGCGGAGAGCAAATGTTTTCACTATGTTCTACCACTTTTTTAAGTGGCCTTATATAGTGTGTGCTTGGACTCCGACCCGTTGAGCAATGATTGGCCAATGATTTGGCACCCTGCCTTTGGCCAATCAGCGGGCGGCATTCCCCCGCAATTTCACTGCATTATGGGCAACTCAAATCTCCCACGAACACTCCATAATATTCAGAATTCGGCAACCCCCCAATGTTCAAGTCGAACATACTTGATCTTGGATGTACATCGCGAGACACTTTTTTAACATAAAAGATTGGACAAAAAAAGTCTCCACTTTTACACTTTTTAGGTGAATGGGTATGATGTATCCAATACCCATTCACATGGGGGAGGAGGGCAGGATCCGGCGGCCCCCTTGTTAATGGTGGTTTCCACATTTCGATCAGCCCCCCCAACCGCAGATCCCAACAACCATGTTTGTCGGGAAGAGTCCCTTGTCCCCATCAACATAGGTACAAGATAATTTGGGGTGGGGTTGGGGGGTTGTGCAGAGCACACACCCCCTCTTGTTAGGCATGTGGTCTGGTTTGGTCCAGGAAGGGGGCAAGCCCTCACTTGTTCCCCCCATCCATCCTGACCTCCAGTCTGGAGTTTGGGGGGATCCCCCACCATTTTGTAATAACATTTGCAGTGGGCTTCCTCTTAAAATCCATCCCTGAGCCAAAGGGCTTAGCATGGATTCGGGGGGACAATACATTATAGCCGCAAGCAAGTTGAAATTACATTTTTGATCAATGTAGGGGAGGATGTGGGAGCTAGATGTGGTGTGGGTGGGGTTCATTGATTTATTTGGAATCGCCACACAATTGCTTGCAGCCCATGTGCATACAGCACTTCCTGTTTCCAGCCACATTACACTTTCTGCTGAAAGGACTATGCAAATATAAATGAGAAGATGACTTTTCAGTGCTGGTTCACACTAGTGCGATGCTGGAAACCTGCGAATCCACTGCGGGTTCCTGCATCGCATCCGACTTAGACGGTTTACACTGCCATATGCAAACTGCTGGGGGTGTCAATAGAAAGCTAATGACACCCCCAAATCAGTTTGCAGATCGCACTGCAAATTCGGACAGGAATCGGATTGCATGGATGTGAACACCCATGTGATCTGATTCTGCTGCGTAACAAAAAATGGGTCATGTGCGAGTTTGGTCAGTATGCGATGAGAATTCAGCCATACTATCTGTATGGCCGAATTTGCATAGTACAGATCGCATGTGATTTGCACTGTGGTGCGACTCACATCCGATCTCAGACACCGCAGCAGTGTGAACCGGCCCTAAGGAAGGTAATCCACTTCCCCAAAACCACCACCCCGCAAAACGAATTAAAAAAGTAAGTTACAAAGGAGAACAAGCAAAATCACTCATTTTATTTTGCCAACAGAAACTCAAGTATGTACATATTTACTGGCATTAAAGTATTTACAGTATATACACATTTAGCAAAACCGTTAGCAATTGGGTTCCAAGGGTCCTGCTCATGAGAGCTTACAATCTAAAATTGGACTAAACCTTACAGTGGACAGTTTTAGTTTCACCGTCCATAACCGCGCACACATTTCATAAAATGACTAAACACTCACATGACATTATTGGCTGCAAAATTACAGAAAGATAAGTAACAGTCATTCTAACAAACATTGCAACATAATATTAAAAAAGGCACATATTAAACCAAGAACATTGGCGGCAAGTATTTTCTCTTAGAAGAATGCATGGTAAGACAAACAATACACACCCCAATCGGACAGCATGGTAAAATCAAGCCACTTTTGAAGGTCAAAATGCACAATAATTTCAGCAAACGGCTCTAATTAAACATTTGTCATTAGTTAAATATCATTCCTTCTCCCAAAAAAACCACAGCAACAAACCTGACCTCTCATCAGGTCAAACCAACACCCTCTACTCAAGTGCCTTATATAAGCTAGCACTGACACGCGCCCAATAGTATCTTTCAATCTGTCTTTTCTAATTTATTTCACCTGTGGGTCTGCAATACCTAATACTATTTGCTGTGTTGACCCTTGGCTATGTCCATCAGATCAGTATAACTCCAGGACAAAATTCTAAGTCAGTGGTTCTCAACCCTGTCCTCAAATACCCCCAGCAGGTCATGTTTTCAGGCTAGTGATTTGATCAGTTTCACTGCCTTAGTAATTACCACAGCTGTTTCATTTGAGGGAAATCCTGAAAGCATGACCTGTTGGGATGCTTTGGGGACTGAAGTTGAGAAACACTGATCCAAGCAACGGCTTTCTAACCAGATGTACCTGCGCAGTGTAAACCCACAATTTGAAATGCCCAAGTCCCTGGCTGCAATGAGCTTCCAATTTAAAGTCCCAAAATAACTTGCTTACATTACAGACTATTTGGACAAGAGACAAATAAAATGCCAGCCTGTCTTTGGATTGTGGTGAGAAACCCAACCAGGGGTTTATTATAAACTTCAATACAAGCATTAGCATATCCGGGACATGAACCAGCAACCTTTTGGGTGCCAGGTGGATTTGCTAGCCACTTGGCTAGTGAGCACATGTATTGTACATTGCTGTGGTGTGAACCAGCTCTAAGTCCATAGCCATGCTCAGTATCACAAGTAATATACAATATATTGTCCTAAGTATTGGGAAATGTGCCTTTGCACGCACATGAACTATAATGGCAGTCCAGGGTTCAGTATAGAGCTGGGCCACCATTTGCAGCTATCACAGCTTCAACTCTTCTGGGAAGGCTGTCAATAAGGTTTAGGAATGTGTCTATGGGAATGTTTGTCCATTCTTCCAGAAGTGCATTTGTAAGGTCAGGCACTGATGTTGGATGAGAAGACCTGGCTCGCAGTCTGCTGTAATTCAGTCAAAAGGGGTTCTATCGGATTGAGGTCAGGACTCTGTGCAGGCCAGTCAAGTTCCTCCATACCAACCTCCCTAATCCATGTTTTTATGGCCTTTGCTTTGTGCACTGGCGCGCAGTTATGTTGGAACAGGAAGGGGCCATCCCCAAACTGTTCCCACAAAGTTGGGAGCATGAAATTGCTCAAAATGTCTTGCTGATGCCTTAAGAGTTCCCTTCACTGGAACTAAGGGGTCAAGCCCAACCCCTGAAAAACAACCCCACACTATAATCCCCCCTCCACCAAATGATTTGGACCAGTGCACAAAGCAAGATCCATAAAGACATGGATGAGTGAGTTTGGGGTGGAGGGACTTGACTGGCCTCAACCAGATAGGACACCTTTTGGCTGAATTAGAGCGGAGACTGTGAGCCAGGCCTTCTAGTCCAACATCAGTGCCTGACTTCACAAATGCACTTCTGGAAGAATGGCCAAATAC
>BLSH010190036.1:0-13455 GCA_018402905.1 Glandirana rugosa
TAATATGCCTCAATATTTTGGGGGCTACCCCAATTAGAAAAAAAAAATAAACAAACAAAAAACAGTGTTGGCTACCTCCTCTTCCTCCTCCACCACCGCTACTTCCACCTACACTGCCACGGTCATGGCCTAGTCAACCTCTAGGCTCCTACTCCACATTCACCTCCTCCTCCCATTTTTATTTTTTTTTATTTGATTTTAAGTTATTTCCCTATCCCCATTTTTTTGTAGGGCACTTGACCTACTCTTACCCCCATTTTACTTCCTTTTGCAACCCTCTGGGGATTGACTTCAATGGGGTTCAGGGTCCGGGGTCAAGTTCGGTTCAAGTTCGGTACCGAACCCGATCTTTTTCGCGGTACCGCTAAAAATCGCAGATCGCCGCCATTACTAGTAAAAAAATTAAAAAAAAATAAAAACCCCAGAAATGAATTCTCTTCACCAGTCAACTTTTGCGCAAACCAATCAATAAACGCCAATTGCGATTTTTTTTTATCACAAATATGAGGAAGAATAGAAATTGGCCAAAACCATTGAAAAAATGTTTTTTTTTTATTTTTTTTTTTTTTGAATTTGTATTTGAGCAAAAAGAAAGACATTTGGGTATTTTTGCAAAATTGTCGCTCTTCTTTTGTTTATAGCGGCGATCAGAAATGACGCAGCGGGGATCAAATACCACCAAAAGAAAGCTCTATTTGTGGGGAAAAAAAGGACGCAAATTTAATTTGGGTACAACGCTGCATGACCGCGCAATTGTCAGTTAAAGCGACGCAGTGCCGAATCGCAAAAAGTGCTCTGGTCCTAACCTGGGAAATCCTTCCGGGGCTGAAGTGGTTAAAAAAAGTGTGTGTGTGTGTGTATATATATATATATATATATATATATATATATATATATATATATATATATAATAAATACATTTTTTGTGTCACTCAGTATTTGCGCAGCGTTTTTTCAAACTTAATTTTTTGGGAAAAAATACACTTTAATGCATTAAAAAACACAATATATACTCCATTTTGTTGTAAGATATGAAAGATGATGTTACACCGAGTAAATAGATAACTAACATGTCACGATTTAAAATTGCACGCACTTGTGGAATGGCGACAAACTATGGTAGTTTTTTTTTGCAGGTTACCTGTTTAGAGTTACAGAGGAGGTCTAGTACTAGAATCATTGCTCTTGCTCTATCTTTCGTGGTGACACCTCACAAGGGTGGTTGCGAACACCGTTTACATATGCTTGTTCAACTTACGTATGCATTCACTTCTGTGCGCGAGCACAGAGGGGTGGAGCGCTTTACATTTTTTTCTTATTTATTTTATTTTTTATTTTTACACTGTCCCTTCAGCTGTTTTTAATCACTTTTATTCCTATTACAAGGAATGTAAACATCCCTTGTAATAGAAATTAGGATGATAGGTCCTTTTTATGGAAAGATCTGGTGTCAAAAAGACCCCAAATCTCTCCTCTACCTTTAAAAGCAAAATATAAAAAGTTTTTTTTTTTTTTTTTTTGCTTTAAAAAAAATAAATAAAAGTGTTTACTTCTGCCCTAGGCATGACGTCGCTCCAGTCCCCCAAGGCCATAGAGGCAACCAGAGACAATTTAGTCTCCCATTGTCTCTCTGACCAGCCGGCCGCACCATTGCATTGTTTCTTAGATGCGCTGGTGGAAACACCACTGCTTTGGAAAGCGATCCAATGGCTAGTGAGCCACTTGGATCGCTTTCATGAGAAAGCCAGCCGCCGTCTTAAAAAACAAAGATACTGGGGTTATGGCTGATAGCTTCAACCATAACCCCCAGTAAACCACTTGCAAATCGCAACATATATACTGCATACACGTATTGCGGTCGGCAAGTGGTTAAAGCAGAACTAAACTGTATCAGAACATCACAAAGTAAATATGCTATTTAATTAATGAATTAAAGCAAACTCACCCATCCATCTATGTCTCCATGCTTTATTTTGTTAAGAAATCACATTGAAATGTATCCACCCCCCCAGCATTACTAGCTGTGCCCATCAAGGGCAGATGATTCATGGAACATTTACTTCCTGGAATCCATCTGCCCTTAGCTCAGGCATGCAGGCAGGAGGATGTGCTTAGCTGAGAAAGCCCCTCCTCCCTTCCTCCAGAACCCCTCCAGATGAAAAAAATGCCCATTAAGACTCATGGGATGTATATCATTTTGGCCTAGGCTAGAAATCAGGAGGCAACTGAATAAATGTAAAAACAAAATTTAAATATCTTTTTACTAATGCTAGCAATTAAACTATTAATAATAATATTGATAATATAATAAAATAATTCATGTTGTTTGAGAGAGTTTAGTTCTGATTTAAGTATATGTCCAAAAAAATCCACTACGGGCTTAGTATACACTGACCCTACCCTCACCCCTTTTTCTCCCTTCCTACCCATCTTCTCCCCAAATTTTATTGTACTACGTCTTGCTATTCCTGCTTCTCTCACGCTCCCTGCAATGGGGTTGATTTACTAAAAGCAAAAAAGCAAAAAGACTGTACACTTTGCAAAGTGCAGTTGTACTCTGCAAGAGCAGTTGCTCCAGAGCTTAGTAAATGAGCAGAAACTCTGCTGACTTCCATCATCAAATCAATCACATGCAAGCGAAAATTCTGTTTTTTTTTATTTTTCTTGCATGTGTTTGGGTACTCTTTCCAAAGTGAAGCCTTACCTCATTTACTAATTTCTGGAGCAAATACACTTGCAGAGGGTAACTGCACTTTTCAAAGTGCACAGTCTATTTGCCTTTAGTAAATCAACCCCTTTATTCCTACTATTCTATGTAAAACTACTATTTTTGTTCAATTAGCGCATGTGTTGTTGGCACCCCTACCATGTTGTAATGCTTTATACTGTATGTTTATTATCCAAAAGCCCAGGGAACTCTGTACTTGGTGCAATTATTAACCACTTCAGATCTGCACTATATATGATAGGTATATTGATGACGTCCTCCTCCTGTGGAGAGGCACAGAAGAAGAACTGGATCAGTTCTTCAATGTTCTGAACTCTAATGACAGGGGCATTTCCCTCTCCTATGAGTGCAGTAGGACCAGCATACACTTTCTTGATTTGGAAATAATGATCAGAGACGAAGCCATCAGCACAAGGACTTACTTTAAGCCCACTGATAGGAATGGTTACATCCCGAAGGACAGTTGCCACCACGGGTCCTGGCTAAGATCAGTCCCACGTAGCCAATTCCTCAGGATCAGAAGAAATTGCTCCATTGTGGAAGACTACATCCACCAGGCTGAGATACTGCGGAAGAGATTTCTTGAAAAAGGCTATGAGGAGACCAACGTGAATGAGGAAATGAATAGAGCACTCCTTTTGTTGATTCCTTCCACGGTCCCGGGTCGATATTTTCCTTACAAGATAGTCACTATAGTTTACGAGTCATCCGGATTTTTGCTATCCTCCCCCCCTCCACTAAGGACATTACATTCGGCGCTGGAACGCAAGCTTGCATTCATCGCCTCTCTTCCTGCTCTTTTCACACGACACTTCCTTCTAAACCGGACGTGCGTCATTGGAACGCAAGCCGGGGCTGGTACATCACTTCCTTTCCAGCCCGTCTGCTACGATAGATTGACTGGACGGCGTCCCTACCACACATAATTTTTCCATCTGTTCACTGGTGTATTTCTTCTGGCTCACCCTTTTGCACCTGCCTCAAAGCGGCACACTTTTTATTGATAATGGGGGCACTCCCGATACCGGAAGTACGTCAGCGCAGTGCTGACGAGATTGAGATTTTTGGGACAAAGTCTCCCTCCACAGATGTCCTGCCCCCCTGTGTTTTTATGGGAAATTATTCCACTATGTATTTTTGATGTAACATGGTTATTAATACATCAGTGACGCCGGAGGAACCGGAAATAGCGTCATTGGAACGCAGGAGGAACCGGAAATAGCGTCACTGGAACGCACGCCGGTCCGCCATGACCGGAAGTGCGCTTCCCAACGTATTACTGAATGAGGCCATAAATGCGCAGCTTTTCAGGGGGTCAGCAGCCCCCAGACGACGTCTATTAGGACGAAACGTGTCGGGCTGACCCTGGATTGCTGCTTTGTACTTTTATTGATTTTTATCCGAATTTACCTACAAGCTTGTGGACTTTTATACCTTCAATAAATTTGTTCCTCTTAAATGAGGCTATTTTACATGATGGAGAGTCTTCTCTTCTTTTCATATCCCTGATGTGAGTTGGGCCTATCCGGCACCCCCTGGGTACCCCACTGAGGATCACCTTTCCCCGCACCGAGCAGTAGGACGAGCAGACGGACGAAGGACCAAAGGACCTCCCGGACCTGTGCTGACTGCCCTGAATGTGAGTGGATTGTGTGACGCGTTTCCTTAGGACCAGGAGGAACCAGGATCTTAACATATATTTGGGCCTATATATGTCTACTGTCTGGTAAGCCTTCAACTCACTAGGGCGGAGAAGATCAAGATTCACCCAGTTTATTGTTGCATCTTTCTGTCACATGTGGATGATACGTGGAACTGATCTCTTCTCACAAATTATTCAAGATCACATATATCCAATATTGAACTGTCTTTGTATCCTGAATGCATCTATAACAAGATATGAGGAACGGACCATCCCCCCAGGTCTATCCCTAGTTACAGTGTGGGACATTACACCATTTTTGATTTCGATTCAAAATCTCCGCGCTTAGGATAGATGAGGGTAAACAAAAGTAATATTAAAATAAAAAATATAAAATATATTCTATGAGGAAGCTGCCCCGCCGAAAACCTCCAGGGAGGAAAAATATTTAAATTCAAAAAATGGGCATGTAGCGCTAACCTCTGAGTATGTTCCTTACTCCCACCACTAGGGGGGCTACTGAACACAGGTGTTCAAGGAAAGTGTGAAGATTGTATATATGGTGACTTGTGCCTTAATACAACAGGATTGCACCATTTATATGCTGACATAAAAGATAAAGTGACTGTGCCTTGAATCTAATACAGTGTGTGTGAAGATGTGACTGGATGCAATAATTGTGAAAATATTATAAATAATTATAAATTACTCAACATGTGATATCTGTAAAAATAAATAAATACAATTGGTGACAATAATTATAGTCAGTGCGATAGAGATGTATGTGACAAAATATACAGTAAAGTAGACAAAATATATTATATGCCACCTAGGGGTGAATAAATGGTGACGGTGTTTATAAGTCCAATGAATCCACTAATTGTGTATTAATCATAAAAAAAAAAAATTTATATAAAAAATGAAGGTTTATTATATAGTCCACACTGTCTCTCAACTGTGCAAGAAATTGCTATCCCGGACTTGTGTTGCAGATTTATAAGTGCAAATTGTTACAAAATAACTCCGTGCATTCACTGCGGTGATTATTCTTCCTGATAGAAAAGGTGACTTCAAACAGTGCTCCCCTCCTGTGTCCCCACTCACCAGATACAGGCACCCCTGCAGGGGTATGAGCCTGTGGATGCCTTATCTGGATGTTTCTGATGTCCTGTGGTGATCCTCCTTCAAGGTGTCTTTCACGGTGCCCGGGTGGTCAAACGGGTCCTGGGCTCGATCTCGTGGTTCCTCGGTCTGTATTCCCAAGTTGATTGACTAGGAAAAAATCCTCCGTCCACAGCGTATAAAGGGGAGTGAAAAGTCCACAATAGTGTGTATCCTCTTAAATTAATTTATTCAAAGTTCAAAAATCCATCATCAAATTACAGGTTCAAAGGCAAGTTTTCAGATCTACAGCAGCACGGCTGCTGTTTGAGAAAGGGACGTCTCCCTTCCTCTTTTCCTCGGCTTGCGTTCCAGGCCTCGCAACCCGTGAACCCGGAAATGACGTGGTGGCATGACGAACGTGCTTACTGGCCCCGACTAACGCGTTTCGTCATAGGACATCGTCGGAAGCGTCTACTTTACTGTATAATTTGTCACATACATCTCTATCGCACTGACTATAATTATTGTCACCAATTGTATTTATTTATTTTTACATATATCACATGTTGAGTAATTTATAATTATTTATAATATTTTCACAATTATTGCATCCAGTCACATCTTCACACACACTGTATTAGATTCAAGGCACAGTCACTTTATCTTTTATGTCAGCATATAAACGGTGCAATCCCGTTGTATTAAGGCACAAGTCACCATATATACAATCTTCACACTTTCCTTGAACACCTGTGTTCAGTAGCCCCGCTAGTGGTGGGAGTAAGGAACATACTCAGAGGTTAGCACCATTTTTGATTTAACTGAAGTTTTATGTATATTTTATATTGCTTATATTGTTGGACTTCATTTACCATCTGTTGTCACCTTGGTTAATTCCAATACCTCTGTCAAGGCTATGTGTGGTCTTACAGCTTTGTAATTAGAGTTATAAGGACCCCAGTGGGTTCTGTATGCCACTCAGACACACCCATAACCCACTCCGAATGAGTATCTCTGTTTAGTTAAACTTCACTTGACACTTTCAGGTTGATCCCCTTACATAGAACATATTTGGTTAGCGCCATTTTCTTTATATTACTTCAGATCTGCACTATAGCTGATTGATGGCTACAGAGTGGATCTGAATTGCCAGGGCGCCGCCAATTTTTTTTTTGACGTCCGCCCCTTTGCGCGCTCCAGGTGCACCCTCGCACCTGCCGCACGCTGCCCGCGCATCGGGCGGACTCGATGTCTGCTGGAGACCCGCGATCCCTAATAGAGAGCCAGAATAGGGAACCGCCGATGTAAACACGGTGGTTCCCCGCTCTGTGAGGGGGGCATGACAGATCTACTGATCCTTGTGATCGGGATCAGTTAGATCTGTTATGTCCCTGTCAACCCGCCCCCACACAGTTAGAACACAATAAGGGAACACATTTAAACCCTTGATCGCCTTCTTAGTGTTAACCCCTTCCCTGCCAATGACATTTATACAATAATCAGTGACTATTTTTACATCCGATCTCTGTATAAATGTCATTGGTCCCAAAAAAGTGTCAAAACTGTTCGACATGTCCGCTGCAATATCGCAGCCCCGATAAAAATCGCAGATCACCGACATTACCAGTAAAAAAAAAATAATAAAACGCTATAAACCAATTCCCATAGTTTGTAGACGCTATAACTTTTGCACAACCCAATCAATATACGCTTATTGCATTTTTTTTTTACCAAAAATATGTAGAAGAATACATATCGGATTAAACTGATGAATAAATTAGTTTCTTTATTTTTTATTTTTGGATATTTATTATAGCAAATAGTAAAAAAAAATGTTCTTTTTTCAAAATTGTCGCTATTTTTTTTGTTTATAGTGCAAAAAATAAAAACCGAAGAGGTGATCAAATACCCCCAAAAGAAAGCTCTATTTGTGGGAAAAAAAGGACGCCAATTTTGTTTGGGTACAACGTTGCACGACTGCGCCATTGTCATTCAAAGAGCGATATCGCTGAAAACTGAAAATTGGTCTTGGCAGGAGGGGGGTTTAAATGTCCAGTAAGCAAGTGGTTAAATAAGTATGTCGATCCTAAACATCAACAAACAAATACCATGCATATATCTGATCAAAAGTGAGGGCAACCCACTCAAAATATTCGCAAACAGATATCAAATAATATTATACATCAAATTGTCTATTGCTATCCCTTTAAAAATGAATGTGCAGCGTAATGAGCCGCTTACCGAAGGATGAAACCCTTAAAGTTCATACGTGTTTACCCCTCATCACAGGGTAGAATATGATGAATGATGGATTCCCCAAAGAAGGATTCTCTACTCAACTCCTCATATGACTCCTGACCCGGTAAGGAAAGAGGACAGATCACACATAGCATAAGACCCTAATAAATGTGAACCAAATTTAATCAGCAAATCATATACTCACAAAAGTATGCAAAATAGTGAAGAAAAATATATATTTCATTTGCAACAGCTTCACTGACACTGTGTAAAAATGCAGCATAGTAACACTATTATCCACCTATAATAATTTGACGCTTTCCAGAGGCTGGGACCTCTTAATTTAAAGTAGTAGAATACTTTTTTACACCCTCACGCCCTAGACATATTATTGACTCCTGATAGAAGTATGCAATATATTTTGTGTGGAACCAAAAGATACCCAGAAATGTACCTGTAGTGAGGGCCGTTGGTAGAATCTGTACCCCACTAATTGCCATGACCCTGTAAGTCCTCTGACACCTGTGACACCATGGGTTCAGTCATTATTACCAATAGCACAGGTAATCAGAGGCACACACAAATCTAGTGAAACAATTAAGCTTTGTTTACTTGTGCAATAAAGGCATTTAAGGTGAACAACATAAACTTGTACTTTATAGAAATATCTTAGGTGAAGCATCACTGAAGGTAAAAAAACAACAATGGCAGCAAATAATATCTGATGACAAAATATAAAGAACACTTAGATATAGACAAGACCCTGTTTAAGCATATGAGGCCTATGTGGACAGGCAGAAGGAGGGTAGGGGAATGGCTTTTAGCTACGCCAGACCAGTCCCTCCTGTACCTCAACCCACAGGTGCAAGCAATGTGAGAAATGGCATAATATTCAACAAACTGTTTAACTTGTGTGATTCAACCTGCTCATTTAAAGGCAGGGTTCCAGGCAAAATTGAGGCTTTTTTTGAACAGTGAAAGAAATTCCTTATGAATAGGGGGAGCTTAGGCGTAGTTCATTTTTAAAGAGGTTTCGTCTTTAGATCTTCAGCTAGCACTTAGGTGAGTTGTATTAGAAAAAATCCTAAATTGGCAGAGCAAAGCAATTCAAACTGGTGCATTCTAACAAGGAAGAGATGCAGGATATGCCTGTGATGCGCTGGTGCCAAGTGAACACTGTGTCTGCTTGCTTAGGTGTACTATGTCATGGAGTTCTACAGGCATAAGCAATGTGAAAAGAGACAAAGTTGTCTGCATGCAGTGTTTATCAGGAGTAGATGGGCAAGTGCCCGCTCACCGATACTGTCACTGATGATGGTGATAATGAAACATTTCAAGGCTTTACAGGATCTCCTTCAGGATCCTGGCTCGGGGGATAGCGTTCGACCTCCGTCACACCGCACTGTGACCCAGCTGGATCTGGTGTGGATGGAGCAGGAGCGGCCTCCAGGCTGCCGCAAAACAGTAGGGAGATGTGGGCAGCAGATGCCCCTTGGACACACACACGCGATGACTCTTCCTTGCACAAGCCGCCACCCTAAGACATAGAATCCTTGCTTGCAGATCCAGGTCCCATTTTTATATGCTCTCCCAGCAGTCTGTCCTTTTCTCCCAGCCGGCTGGTAGTTGTAGTTCCAAACAGTCCCGCTAGAAGCAAACCCCAGCTTCCTGAACAACACGTCCTAAGATGCTTTGCTTTGCCCTTGGAGCTCAGCCACTCTACCTTCAGGAAGTGACAGCAGAGTCCAGGCCAAACACTAGAAGGAAACATCTTGACAGCAGTGATGCTGCACAGTTTCTCCTGAATTACAGGTAATAATTGCCAGCTCTTGGCTACATATCCAACTTATGCATAACTGTCAGGGGGTCTAGGTCTAGAATTTTACAAATACTTCAAGGCAGCACAAATCATTCAGGTGAAAAGTCTTCACTCCTTCTCTCAAGCACCTGTATGAGTAGAACTGGGAGCCCAATATTGGTCACCAAGGCATCAAGTATTGCCTGGCTCCTATCCCATTTATGAGCTAAGTCCCTATCTTTCCCTGGCCTTTGGGATCTGGGTTAGCTCTAAATATTGCAGCAAATTCATTTATCCAAATTCACCAATACTTCCTTTGCTGCAAAACCCTTTGTTTCCCCCTGGTGTGGAATCACCTAGAGCATTCTGTTGGTGGACCTCTCATAACTTAATTTTCACACATTCCTTTTTAGATAATGGAACTATCTTTAGTTGACTGGACATCAAAGATAAATTTAAAGCACTCAAACAGAATTAGTTAAGATTGTATACATATATGTTAGTAGGGGTATACCATCTAAGTTTGATATGGTGTGGGGGAGTTGGGTCAACAGCATTCACACAGCCTCAGACTGATAAAAGAGTTAACGTTTGGAATGGAAATAATTATGGCAATCCAGGAATTCAGGAACGATTCAGAAAAAAAAAGAGGAAAACTTTACTAAAGATAAATTAAAAAAAAGAAAAATTGTATACAATCTAAATCCAATGTCTACAAATAAGACATAGAGCTCGTCATCTCTCATATGTAACACAACTCTGGATGACTAGCTGTCTGTTTTTGAATGTATCTGCTTTCATACCCCTGTCTACCCTACTAATTTCTATTGTCTATCCACACCTTAATTCCTTTATCCAACTCCTCATATCATAATTATGTTTCCAAGTGGGAAAGGTATTTGAATACCTCTACGCCTAAATAAGACTTTAAAGTGCTTACTTACATGGTACCCTCTAGGTTAGCACATCTTTACCACAACATTACTGGAGGTACAGCTGTATGATCCTGTAATACCGAAGGTCCTTTTTGTGCATGTAACACTTTTTAATGGATTGAGCTAGCCTCACAGTTTGCAGCATTTTTGAGGCAAGGCTTGGCTCCTTTATTTGTGGCTTCATAGTCACAATGAGGTTTCCTGCTAAATAGTTTATGGCTGAGGTTGAGTGGTTGCCTGAAAGTCAGCATTGGGGGTGGTTGGAATATTTCTTTCAGCATTTCCTCCTTGGTTATGATGGGTTGCAAATCTTTGATTAGATTTCTTCTTCCATCTAGTGCTGAATTCTATGTGGTTAGTAGAGTTACACGGTTATTATTTTTTTTTTTCTCTCTGTATTGTAGGATATATTCTCTTCAGGTTTTCAGAGCCATATTCATGCTTGTATTGATAGTTTTGTCCTTGTAACCTTTCTTATGGAAGGAGTCTGAGTGTATTCTGAGTAGTTTATTTTTGTCGTCTAGGTCTGAGCCTATTCGGTGTATCTGATAGTCCGTTTAGTGTGTTGGCAGTAAAAGCTGGAACTGTGGAGATTGTTGCATCTGTCAGTATATTTCCTGTATATTGAAGTGTGCTGCTTGTTATCTCTGATGGATAGGAAATTGACTTGTGTGCTTGAATAGTCCATTTTTAGTTTGATTGATGAGTGAAATGTGTTGATCAATGAGTAAAATTCTTTTTAGATTTTCTTCACCTTCTGTCCATATGATAAAAATATAATGGATATAGCAATAGTATATATATGGCTTTTGTTTGATGCTGTTAAAGAATTTATCCTCCAGGTCAGCCATAAATAAATTAGCATATTGGGGGTGCTATTTTACCTCCCATAGCAGTACCCATAAACTGAAGATAGATGTCATTATTGAAAGTAAAGTAGTTGTGTGTTAGAATGAATTCAACGAGCTATGTAACATTCTCTGCACTGCATTTGTGGTTTGGCACGGATGAAAAAAAATCTGTGCCATGGAGTAATCTTATCCTTGTGAGGGATGTTACTGTAGAGAGATTATACATCCATATTGACTAGAAGTTTATTTTATGGCAATTGCTCTATCTAATTGCTATATTCTTGATCGTGTTCCAAAAATTAGTTGTATATGATTAGGAAACTAACAGTATTTGTGACTAATGGTTTTAACACTTTTTCTAGAAAGCCTGAGATTTGTTCAGTAAGTGTGTCCGTACCTGTTATGATGGGTCTGCCTGGATTTCCTGGCTTGTAGATCTTGGGCAGCATGTAGAAGTCCCCAATTTCTGAAATATCTAGAATC
The DNA here is from genome assembly GCA_018402905.1 of Glandirana rugosa. Taxonomy (NCBI): domain Eukaryota; kingdom Metazoa; phylum Chordata; class Amphibia; order Anura; family Ranidae; genus Glandirana; species Glandirana rugosa. The sequence goes on from BLSH010190036.1 coordinate 11,780, forward strand.
ACACTGATAAATTCTGAATGTAGGTGGGTTGGTAATGTTTTAATGAGAACTTTTAATTGTTAAGTAAAATCCTGGGTCAGATTGTAATCCAGTTTCTTATAGCAAGTAGCATTTGTCAGCCGACTCTGGCCCTCTTGTACGTATTTGTTTGCATCCATCACAAAATCTGCTCCCCCTTTATCTACTGGTGTGACAGCCTGATTATTTCATAAATCAAGTATAGCGTTTTGCTCCAGCGGTGAAAGATTGTATTGTCTTTTGCTGGGTGGATATCAGGGAAGAAACTCACAGTCTGAAGCTGTTAATATAGGTGTCCCATTTGGGGTTATATTTGGGGTCTATATGGAGGTGTGAAGTTGCTGCACTTTCTTTTTGTCACATACTATTGTCATAGGATTGCTTTCATTTCTGTGAAAATGTGCTTTGAGCTTTAGCCTTCTGAATAATTCTTCCATATCTAAGAATAACTGTTAATTATCCAATTTGAAGGTTGGCCAGAATGTAAGGCATTTGGAACGTAATTTCTGGTTCAGAAAGTTTGTGATCTGACAAAATGAGAATTCTAATATCCACAATTCCACAAATATCCACATTTAGGTAAGGTAAGCATACTCACATGGGATACCATAAAATTCTGAATTGGCTTCCAGGTCACTGATAGATTGAAGTATAGATGTTGTGTTTATTTTATGTTGTTTGGGTTGTAGCCAAAGAATCTACTCTTGGAATCGTTTCTGGAGGTTATTTTTAATTAGGTTTTTATTCTTGGGACGTTTTCGCCTTTGTATAATTTACATTTCATTTTTAATTTGGTTAGCGATGGTAGGATCTAATGCTGTTAGGGTTTCAAGTATCACACACAAAAACAGGACCTTCAATATTACAGCTGCACCTCCTATAATGTTGTGTAACTCATCCAATGCAACCAAGGATCTTAGGTTGGTGAAAAAGCATAGGATTTACAAAACCTACTATTAAATAACACAGGGAAGATGATTTTTGCACTCCTGTGGGACATCATTTCTTACAAACAAACCACTTTATGGAAGGCATGAATGTTTTAGCTCTTAAAGGGAACAAGATTTTTTTTTTTGTGTAGTTACCACTTTTGGTACCATACCAACGCCGCAGCCGCCATGGGGCCACGGCTGGGTGTCTGGTCATGTACCTTTAACCAGTTCCCTACCGACGCATAGTAAAATGACATCGGCAGGGACTGGCTGTCGATCCGGGAGGACGTCATATGACGTCCTCCGCTTCTCGCCGCTACTGCGGGCACCCAGGGGCCCGCACAGCGGCGATCGCGGATCGCTCGTCTGCCGGGGGGTTGTGTCCCCCCCAGATCGGGGTAAAGAGCCAATAAAATTGGCTCTTTACCCCGTGACCGGCTGTGTCCAATCACAGCCGGTCACAAACGAGCCTCACATGCACGCCGCTCGTGCGCGCCCCTGGGGGCGCGCAGCGCGGCGATCGGAGCTGAGGCTTGTCCCTCGGACAAAGCCCAGCTCCGATCTGTGTAAAGAGCCAATAGATTTGGCTCTTTACCACATGACCGGCTGTGTCAATCACAGCCGGTCATGTGATGTAAACAAACCGCGGTAACGAGCTGTTACCGCGGTTCTCCCTGTCACACACCGATCGTGTGTGACAGGGAGATTGCGGTAACAGCTCGTTAC
>BLSH010190069.1:47256-81852 GCA_018402905.1 Glandirana rugosa
GGGGGGGGGGGGGGGGGGCAGCATTTTACTCTTGGACCCAGGCAGCACAATGTCTTGGGCCGGCCCTGCACCCAACAAATACAATTCAAAGTACTAACAATCTACAAAGCCATCCACAACTCTGCCCCAGCTACATCACTAACTTAGTCTCAAAATACCAACCAAGCTGCTCTCTTTGGTCCTCCCAAGACCTCCTGCCTCCTAGCTCCCTTGTCACCTCCTCCCATGCTCGCCTCCAGGATTTCTCCAGAGCTTCTCTCATCCTTTGGAATTCCCTACCCCAATCTGTCCGACTGTCTCCTAATCTATCCATCTTTAAACAATCCCTGAAAACCTTTCTCTTTAAAGAAGCCTATCCTGCTTCTAACTAATTCACTGTTTTACTTTCTACATCAGCTCATCCCCCACACCTATTACCTTTTGTATCAATTGACTCTCCCTCTTAGATTGTAAGCTCTAAAGTGCAGGACCCTCCGATTCCTCATGTACCTAATTGTGATGTAACTGTACTGTCTGCCTTCATTTTGTAAAGCGCTGCACAAAATGTTGGCGCTATATAAATCCTGTGTAATAATAATAATAATAATAATAATAATAATAATAATTATATGGCTCAAATGTCAAGCAAGCACCACAAGCTGCATATAAAAACCTTGTACATTTTAAAGCCATGTAATGTAACCTAAGGCTATTGTATTTGCTTTACAAATGTATAACTAAATGTCTTATTAGCATCTCCTCTAATGCCATGTCTCTCCATGTTATTGTACGGTATAAATAAGAGAATATTCGTGTTCCGTTATTTTGTTTTGCTGCCAGGTTCAGTAAACGGTTAGAAATTACACAACACAAAGGATACTAGATACTCATTTTAGATTTAAGTAAAATGGAATACATTGTCTGTTAGTTAGTATTACCTGCGTATTGCCATCTGGTCTAAGTTCTACCTATTATCATGCTAATCACAGTTTAGAGTAGTGCTTTTGCAGTCTATATGTACAGTCTACCTACTCACACTGCCATCTAAATTTCTGAAGGTTTTGCTTACTGTCAGCTTATATGATACTTCTACAAACCCCCTGAAAATACAGCATGTAATTACAACACTTCTTCTGTTTTGGTCACCCAAGATGACAGCAGTGGACTCATCCTGTATGCTTTAAATCAGTGGCCCTTTATTTGCCTTTATCCAGCCCTTGACTATTACCCCCACTGATATCAGCATTGAGGTACCATTACTGCCAATGACACCAATGACTGTGCACTATTCCTTTCATTAACACCAGCAAATGGGCACTATTCCTCCCACTGACACCAATAATGGGGTACTATTCCTCCCAATGACACCAACAATGGGGCACTATTCCTCTCAATGACACCCACAAAGGGACATTGCTCTTCCTAACGACACCAACAACGGGGCACTATTTCTTCCTCGACTATCCACAGATGCTGTGTCATTTTTTTAGGCTCACACTGGCCAACAAGCCTAAGGCATTGTTTATTCCCACTGATGCTGAGGAATGTTCTACTTCTGGGGGCCACAGTCTGCCTCCCCCTAAATTCTGAAGGACAGTAAACTGGACGTTTGTTTAGAAAGTTTGGAGAACCCGGCTTTAAATCATTTTGCTTACACTAGTACTGTAGTGGAGTATCCAATTACTTCCTATGCTCAGATGCAGATGCAGGGATCTTTAAAGTAGTTGTAAAGACTCAAAACCTTCTGTGTTCAGAAGCACCTCCTGCTCCCCCTAAAACTTACCTGAACACCATCCTGATCCAGCGATGTGCATGAGAGCCTCGGCTCTCCTAGGTCTCTCCCACCTCATTGGCTGAGATAGTAGTCATTGGCTCCCGCTGCTGTCAATCACAGCCAATAAGCCAACGCAGAGAGACCGGGGGCAGGGCTGAGCCACGTTCCATAAGAAAAGATACGCAGGGCAACGGTTGTGCAAGCAAGTTTGCTGTGGGGGCACTCTGCAGCAGGGAGGAGCCAGAAGAGCCTGTGTCTGTGGTTAATGCAGTTCTACCATTGTACAATATAACTTAAGAAAGTAGAAACTGTTCCAAAAAGTTTGACAAGGTTCGGTCCACCTGGATCGATGCTCATGGTCAGGCTGAGCCTCTACTTGGGTAAACTCTTCTCTTCTCCTTAAAATTGGGATCTGAGGATGAGTTATGGTATTCTTATTCCTTTCCTTCACTTTTTCTCAGATCCTTTCTCCTCCTTTCCCCTCCAATTTTCTTCCCTCCAATCCCTCTCCTCCCCTCCTTTTACTCTCCCTTCCATGAGCCTTCCCTTTCCCTCTCCCACCCCCCCCCCCCCTTTTTTTCCTTTTCTCCCATAGAGATGGACTTGAAAGAATAATTGACTCGCTTGTCCCCTTTATATGCCTTCTGGGATTGTTGCTATGATCTATTGTGTACCTTATGGTTAAGTCTTGGATCTGGATTGTGCAGATCATTTTGTCTCCTGAGTCCCTGTATTTTATATGTGAATTATTTCAATAAATCTTATCTGTTAAAAAAAAAAGGATCTGCTACTGATGGCTTGGTGCCAGATACCACAGCATAGCTTCAGAGGTCTAGTGGCATCCATGCCTTGACAGGTCAGGGCTGTTTTGTTGGAAAAAGGGGGACCTGCTCAACATTAGGTAGGTGGCCATAAAGTTATCACTTATCAGTGTACATTGTTCCATACCTAAGGTGATGTTAAGTTGAAGTTTCCATTCAGCAAGTGTGAGTGGGTTTTAGGATTTCCAATGCATAATGATTAACTTACAAGCTTGGAATAGTGACCTCAAAATTGTTTCGCATATGTCTGTTTTGTATTATTGATTCTAACTCTGTTCCTGTATAGTAAACTGCAAGTTACAGTTACTCTCTGTCTGATCACTGGGCTGATTACCAATTCTGTTATAGTCATTGGCAGCTGCCGCTAAAGCTAGAATATTTCCATAGAGAGAATATTTTTACACATTGTAATGAATATCAGACAGTTGAGAAGGTACAGTATGTGTGAAATCACTGCTGTACTATACATCTACTACAATACTATGATAAAGTAAACATTTACAGAGGAGTGTAGAGAACAAGGTGTGACAATTTAAAGTGATTGTAAAGTCTCGTTAAAAGAAAAACAAAAAAAAAGACAAACATGTTATACTCATCTCCTCCGTTATAGCTAGTATACCACGGGGGTGGATAACCCCACTGCCATCATCCCTTACTAACGTTATACAACCAGAAGTGTAACCCCCTAATACTTGGGATTTTTAAGGCAATATTGAAAAAAATATGTATATAAAAAATATATTGAATTTATTAATACAAATATTATAGAAAAAACGTCACCAAAAAATGTAATGTACAGACATATAAAAACATTTTTCATGTAGACATTCTTGAAGACAGGCGATACGTCTCAAGGCCCGACATGTTTCAGGAATGTAATCCTTTTTCAGGGGCAATAATATTGAAAAGTATACTCTATAAAATAATAAGAATTGATGAGAAATCTGACATTGCATTAAACACACTGACAGGAACTGTAGCACATTATTGAAATACCTTGTTATGCCATGTCCGGGACCACTACATGAATAAGTGAAGGTGCCGCCGTCCCCATCACAGGTGGAAAAAAGTCGTGCTGGCCTGAGGGTCCCCGGAGGGGGGGGGGGAATGGGCCTCGGCACTGGCTTGTGCAGTGAACTGTGCCCACAGTACCCCCACTGGGTTCCCAAGGGAGCCCGAACGCATGCGCTGCAGACCAAGAAGCTGGAGGTCAATCTCAGGGACCAAATTGTGTGGTGAAAAATACGCCCGAAAATTCTAAAGCAAAAAATTGGAGAGAGAAAAAAAACATAATCTGGGTAAGAGGAAAAAATCAGAAAAGAGACGCCATAAAGTTTGATAAATAGATATAGCATAAAAGAAGGAGAAATATATGTATTTTAAAAATATTTAAATTAGATTTTTTTGTTATAATAAAGTATATGTTTGTATTAATAAATTCAATATATTTTTTATATACATATTTGTTTCAATATTGCCTTAAAAATCCCAAGTATTAGGTGGTTACACTTCTACTTATCTCCTCTGTGCAGTTGGTTTTGCACAGAGCAGCCCGGATCCTCCTCTTCTCCAGACCCCTCCCTTCTATCGAGTGCTCCCACAGCCAGCAACTTTCTATGGGGACACCCAAGCCAAGTTAGAGATCCGTGTATCCATTCAGACATGGAGCCCGACCTGGCCCCGCCCCCTCTCTCATTTGATTGGCTGACTGACTTTGTTTGACAGCCGCGGGAGCCAATGGCACCGCTGCTGTGTCTCAACCAATCAGGAGGAGTGTCCCGGGTGGCTTAGACATTTGCGGATATTGCTGGAGAGAGATGGGGCTCAGGTAAGTAAATAGGGAGTGCTGGGGAGGCTGCTACACACAGATGTTTTTTTTTTATCTTAAGCATATAATGCATTAAGATATGTAGCCAGGAGCCAGGTTTCATACTCCTGGCAATAGGCCGTTTCTGCTTTCAGATATAATGCAGCTGTTTCCCCCTAGTGCTTGCGAACTATTCTGTGACTTCAAACAAGTAGCCAGAGAAGTGCACTGTGGGGTTGTAGTTTGCTGTTGAGGATTTGCCATCTAGCTGTGTTGCAAGAGAACTACATTTCCCATTTGGCTGTGCAGCGGGAAAGGGCTCTTGGGAGAAGAGGTGCCTCGTGGAAGAGGTGCCTCGTGGAAGAGCAGAGGGCTGGGCCTAGTACGCTCTCTCTGGACAGCAGTGATTGATCAAGCAGGACCTTGTGTGAATGGTGGCTGGATTGCGGCCTACTCACAGCAGTCTAGCAGTTCAATGATTCACAGCGTTACAGCAAGCAACCAGGAGTGCTCTGTGCCAGCGGAGCCTGATCCTGATTCCTGCAGACATCGGGGAGAACCGCAGAGAGAGGCGGTGGAAGCCAGTCTTAGGAACCAGAGAACTGGAGAGGACATCACCATCATCTCCATCCTTGTCATCATCTTCATCCAGAGCAGAGGACTCTTCATCTATTGGTTCTGTGGGTGAGCCGGCAGGAGCCCTTTACTGCAGCACTGTGTACACATTACCTGCTTAAACAGTTTCACCTTATTCAGAGCCTAGATTCCTGCACACAGACGGGATTTTGAACATAAGCATTTCTACCCCTCTACTGGATTGCTGTTACTCATATTTCCATAATTAAAGTCAGCGATCACTGTGCAGCTTCTTCTGTGTGGCTACAATAGCGCTTATTATTCATACAGTACACTTCTTGTAGACCTGTTGATGTTATTGCAGCTGCAGTTGAGATTTACCATTTAAACCCCAGAGCTGGCTAAAGATCATTGGAACTTTTCATCAAAGAACTTTGAGTTAACATAGCTCCGGTCTGTTTCCTCTCCTGCTATAGGCCATCATTATTAATTCAGTCAAATACAAGTCACATCCACCTAAGAACTCTGTATTAGAGCAGGTTGAATTATTGGTATCTGTTGCCTATTGATATACCTTTTATTTACAGTCCCCTGGTTAAATGCCTGTTTAGCGATTATCCAACAGATATATCTGAGTTTGTTTTCATTCCTTTTGGTGGCTGCCAGGGGAGTAGGTAGTAGAGAGTGGTCTGACGAACGAGAGTCATTCCCCTGCTCTCCTGTGTTCCACTCTCATGCACAGCAGACAAATCTATATTGGTTTTCTGGTATTGAACTGTAGAGTATAAGAATTACAGTACGTTATCTTTGTAATTATCTGCATCGCATGAGTGATTTTTTTGTTAAATTCAGAGTTCCTCTTGATTCAAAATATTTGAGTAAATACCATTGATTTTCTCAACCAGTGTGACTCTTACTGTATCTCATTGAAAAGGGAATTTTACCATGAGTGAACCCAGTGTGTCAGGGGTGGTGGAGGACCATCAGAGTCTGGGAAACCAGGGGGGGATTGACTTATCATGCGACCCCCAGGGGGGCAGCACTACAGATAAAAAATCTTCTGCCTTTACAACTCCTCTAATTCCTGGAATGGACTGTAAAAAATATGTTTGTGCAGAAGCATTGTCACATTGAAGAATCCACTTGTCAGGTCTGAGTTCTGGTCTTTTCCCCTGAACAGATTCCCGTAACTTTTTCAAAATTTCCAAGTAACAATGTTGGTTGATCATTGTACCATGTTCTACAAACTCATAGTGAACTATACCCATTTTTCAGGCTCTCTTTAACCACTTCCTTACTGGGCACTTAAACCCCCCTCCTGCCCAGACCAATTTTTGGCTTTCAGCGCTGTCGCATTTTGAATGACAATTGCGCAGTCATGCAACGTTGTACCCAAATAAAATTTGTGTCTTTTTTTTCCCACAAATAGAGCTTTCTTTTGGTGGTATTTGATCACCTCTGCGTCATTTCTGATCACCGCTATAAACAAAAAATGAGCGACAATTTTGCAAAAAAGAACAATATTTTTTACTTTTTGCTAAAGTACAAATCCATTAAAAAAAATTATTCATCAGTTTTGGCCGATATATATTCTTCTACATATTTTTGGTAAAAAAAAAAAATCGCAATCGGCGTATATTGATTGGTTTGCGCAAAAGTTATCGCGTCTACAAACTGGGAATTGATTTATGGCGTTTTTATTATTTTTTTTTTTTTTACTAGTAATGGCGGCGATCTGCGATTTTTATCGGGACTGCGATATTGCAGCAGAAATGTCGGACATTTTTTACACATTTTTGGGACCAATGACATTTATACAGCGATCAGAAATTTAAATATCCACTGATTACTGTGTAAATGTCATTGGCATTGAAGGGGTTAACCAGCAGGGGCAGTGAAGGCGTTAACAAATGTTCCCTGGCTGTGTTCTAACTGTGGGGGGGCGGGGCTGGCCGAGACATAACAGATCTAACTGATCCCAGTGACAGGGATCAGTAGATCTGGTATGTCCCCTGTCACAGAACGGGGAACCGCCGTGTTTACAATGGCGGTTCCCCGTTCCGCAGCTCTGTCAGGCGATCGTGGGTCTCGAGTGCACATCGAGTCCGCCCGACCCACGGGCACGCCCGTGCAGCGCGCCGGGCGCGCGCCGCTGCTGCCGCCAGAGGGCGCGCCAGGAGCGTGCACAGGGGACGACGTCCATGGACGTCGTCCCGGCATTTCAGATCCGCGCTGGAGCCGTACTTCGGCTATAGCGCGGATCTGGAGGGGTTAAAATGCCTATGGCATTCATAAACACTTGAAATATGCATGGAATGTTCACCGTAAGCCTGTTGTAACAAAACTAAAGTTTGACTCTCACTTTTGTCAATTTTCACACAAATTTTGTTGTTAATCTTCTGCTCCAGATTCCCTTCACTCATTTTCCGCCAAGAGAGCAACACCCATACATGTTATTTCTTCTACCACTCCGTAGTAGAGACCGGCTCTACCACTAGGTGAAGTAGGCGGCCGCCTAGGGCGCCTGGCCACTGTTGATCCATAACTGGCTGCTCTGCATTGATTCATGTCATCAGAGAGGAGAGCCGCGACTGGCAGCTGCCTCGATGGGCATCCTGCATGGCGCTGGCCAGCACCATAGTCGCCTCCCATCCCCACGTGGAGGGTGCTGTGCAGGATGCATCCTGGCATGTCATGGGACATGGAGATCAGAGGCTTGACGGCACATCACCAACCCCCCCACCCCCCGTGGAGGCCGCTCTGCATGCTCCTGGCATGTCAGCCAAGTGGGCTGTAGCATGGCAGCGGCCCACCTGGCTTGGTGACTGGTGGCCTGGAGGAGTCACCGGACCAACCGAGGCATGGAACAGCAGAGGTTGTGAGGAACACCAAGGCAGCAGAGGGGCGTGTCGGTCATGGGATACAAAGCAGTACTGTTTGAACTTTGCAGAGCCCAAGATCGTCACCTCAGCTGGTGTGGTGGGTAAAAACTGACACTGACTGACTGAGATAATGCGATTGTATTATCACATGCCATTTGCAAATGTATATAGAAGCTGTATTTGATTGGCGCAAGTTAAGCTGTATTTGATGGGCACAGGTGAGGCTGTATTGATTGGCGCTGGTTAAGCTGTATTTGATGGGCACAGGTGAGGCTGTATTGATTGGCGCTGGTGAAGCTGTATTTGATGTGCACAGGTGAGGCTGTATTGATTGTCGCTGGTGAAGCTGTATTTGATGGGCACAGGTGAGGCTGCATTTCATAGGCGCTGATCGGTCTGCATTTGATTGGCGGTGATCAGGCTGGGCAGGGTAAAGGGGGTGGAGTCAGGGGTGGAGCCAGGGGGTGGCAAAATGAGGTTTTGCCTAGGGTGTCAAAAATCCTTTCACCAGCCCTGCCAGGAGACAGAGGTTCTGTAGGAAGAGTGGACTGGTGTCTGTATGGTTTGCCCTTCTGGGCGTCAGGGTCAGGGTCAGAACTGAACTGATTCTAGGGACCTGGCCTGGACTATGGTGTGTGAAGTCTTGTGAAGTATATAGCAGTTTCCCTCCAAGTGTTGAGGCTATAAGAATGTAGCACTGACCCATAGGGATTGCTGTGTATAGACTTCCCTGGGCTTCCCTCTTATTATCTTGCAGTCAGTTACTAGGAGTTTTAACACGACCACCTATACTCTCATCCGCTCGTTATCCAATAATCAATCCATGGTGTTTGGTTTTTTTGGTATTTATTGTTGGAACTTGGATGGGAGAAGGGAATAGTGGGATACTCCAACTGGAACTAATTACAGAGGAGGACAACTCTCACTTGGCCTCGCCAGGTTGAATGTGGTAGCAGACTCTCTACTATACCATACTGAACTTGTATGGGAGGTCCTTTACTTGCTCTGGTAGCAGACTTGATGAAACGATTTTATCTTCAGGACACTCACTATCATCCCCTTTGACTGACACACACAACCGCTGACTTTACTAGCTGAAGGGATGACCCTCACAGGACAGGCCCCATGACACAGATCTGTACTCACTGTAGGCAGAAACAGATCCTTCCTGGTGTGTCTCCCTTCCAGTCAGCTCTGCAGGACATCTGGGTTGCAGCTTTACTCTTATTCAGGCCCTCAGGTCAACCATCTGAGGCTGCATGGCAGCTTGTGCAGAGGAGGGGCTGCCGCTCCCTCCCTCTGGGACCCCGGTCTCCAGCTGAAGAGCCCGAGTACACGTTCCCTTGTTTTATATACAGTCACCCAGCATGCGCTGAGGCTCTTTCCTCTGCCAATGGACAGAGCTGTAACAATGCCTATGCTCTCATTTGTCAGGTTTACTCCCACTGCCCAATATGCCATGTCCTATTGGACCAGTGTGAAACATTGAGACAACATGAGCAGCACCTGAGCACCATGAGCAGACCCTAGCAATGGATCCCTGGTAGGCAGAGAGCATCTAAATTTACCTGGCAGCCTTCCTGGTGAGCAGAAAGACCCAAAAATGATACTCTCTTCTAGCACTGACCTAGGAAAGTGCTACATCCACCCCCCACCAAATTAAGCCATGTCCTCATTGGCTTTTGGCAGCCATCCCTACAAAATGCCTGTACAAAAATTACAAGGAGTATCCCACAAAATTGGAAAAGGGTAAAAGGGAATGTAACATATGTACAAAGCCATGGGGCATACCCCATATGTGGCCGATAATCACAATAATTTAGAGTGAAAAAATATAAAGCATTTGCAATACAAAGATATTTACATTTTTTTTTACATTTCACTGTTTCAAAAGTTCACGGTATGAGTGCACCACCCGCCAAACATAGACTGATTGGTAGGGAAAATGACTAAGCATCCTAACTAACTATACTACAACAATATTATTACATATGTACAATAATGTTTCCATAGGCAACCTCTGCTGAGGCATAAAGACTCAAAACAAATACACAGACTCGAAAATACACAAACATATGGCAACTGTACAGTCTATCATACTTACAGTGAGACTGTCCTCTCCGCAGAGACGACTTTCTCACCTAAACAGACACCTAACTTTCACGTAGTGATAGTTGATGCATCCAGCCCCCTAAGGGCAACTCATGACCCGTTGTCCCGTTATGTTCCTGTAAAAGACAAACAGAACAACCTACCAGTCTAGTTAACTAAACACATTCTACATTGTTCCTCATGGGAACCATATGGCTAATAATAGGCAAAGTCCCTCTCAAATACCAGGGTGCTGATCCTTTCCCATTAGCCAAACCGACAAGTCAGAATGAGGAAGTGTGGAATCCATCTGACTGATGCCCGCAGTGACCCTCTTTCTGCAGCATTGGGGCAAAACATCTTCTGGGGCAGCTGTCATTGTTGGAGCCTTAGCAATGGCTTGCCTACTTGTGGGCCATAGGTGTGCGCACATAGGATGGAAGGTGTGCCTGGGCACACCCTAATCACCCTGTACTATGTAGATTCCCCCTGCTGCCTGGCTGCAGAGAAAGGGACTGGGGAATCTCCGTCCTCAGTATCTTTCTCTGTCTCTGTTTAGACCCCTGATATTTCACCAAAGCCCACCAGAAGGGCTCCTAAATAAAATTGTAAAAAAAATAAATAAAATATAATATTGTAAAAAATAATAAAAAAAAAACAAAATTGTAAAAAAATAATAAAATAAAATAAAAATAAACTACTGACACCTATCTGTGCCCTGCTGACATATATACACACACACATGCACTCATGTTTGTTTGCGCTTTGTGGTGCACACCCTATTGCAATAGGCTGCGCACACCTATGTTGTGGGCATTTGTAGAAACTCTTCAAGGAGCCCTTCTCTCTGGCGCCTCCTTTTGAAGAGACAATGCACCACTGCCTTTTTTTCCCCATGGCAGCAACTTACGCAAGATTTCTTTCAACAACGGTGGTAGCCCACTGGCCCAAGGAATCTTCACAAAGTGTCTTTAACAAAGTATCTTCTCAAAGTGTCTTTAGCAAAATATCTTCGCAAAGTGTCTTTAGCAAAGAATCTTCGCAAAGTGTCCTTAGTAACTAGTGGTTTATTCCCTCCAGGTAGTAGCCCCTGGCTCAATTGGAGAAATCCTCCACAGTAGAAGTTATTTTCTCCCGATTGGTGAAGCAATAGCAGCTTCAGTTGCCCTCTATTTACAAGGATAGAAGGGAAGGGGATTTGGGAAAAGGGCCTTTAGCCCCAATAGCAACATAGTGATTGTAACAACTTTTCAGGCTTAACAGCCCCTTTGTAAAGAACAGTCCTTTCAAACTGCCCAGGAAATTGACAGAGCTCAATAATAATGGTCAGGATGCAGTATCCGGACTCACTTTCCTTCAGGACCCAGAATACTTGACCTTACTTATCTGGGCGATTGACCTCCATGCGATCAATGTACAGTATAGCGATCTCCCTAAATTCCAGTTCTCTTTAATGGACAGGAAGGTCTCCCATAACGATGGCTTGGATTCCTATGCGGCTTGGGGACATAACAAAAGTCCCAGACAGCTTAATCGCGCCAAGCCCCTCTCTTAGCCTCAATCTCCTCCACTATCTCCCGCAGAGCATAAGGATAATCATATCCATATTCCATGGCTACCTTCTTCTGGATATACCTCTGGAATCGAGAGAACCTGGGAAATTTCTGCCTGCCACCTCTCCCAGGTTGGGCATACGGGGTCTCCACTTTAGAGATCAGGTTTGAGTATGCATCATTCTGAGCTCGGGCCTGAGCATAAGTATGCTCAAGGTTTCTTGCACACCTCATGCGGACAACTGCTGTTTCGGTTTCCTCACTCAGCAAACTGGAACATGGAGGACTTTCTTTTTCCTCAGTTCCCCAATCCCACTCAGTCCCCATTTCTGATCCCCATTCACCGATTCCCTCTTCCAGGGATCTAAATCGGCACTCGAACCTGGGCGACCCCACATCGATGATCCCTGGTTCCCTCTCGCATGATGAAATGGAGGACCCCAGCTGGACCCATCGAGCCCCCTCTGACCCTTTATGAGCAAGATTTCTAGTTGCTGCGACTGCAACCAATGCATCCTGTGACCGCTGCCCGACCTCCACTACTTGGGTGCGTTGCACCTTTGAAATGCAAGTCTCCCTGGTCTGGCAGATGGTGGTGCAAGTATGTACTACTGGTCCTGGCCTCAGAAGTGTTCTCGGCACTCCCCAGCCTCTTCCAAAGGGAATAGCTACAATGGGTGTCAGCATCTCAGAGGTGATCCCTGTCTCCCAGTTCACATACAATCTTTTGGGCTGACAGTCACTTGGCTCCAACTTCAGCAACATCTCACCACAGTGCCCACACTGACCCCAAACATGCAGCCTCACAGACAGGGGAGGGCTGGCAGCCTTAGGTCTGGGGGGGCAAGTCCATTCAAGTGGCCCATTGAACCACCGAATCAGCTCACCATTCATGCCCACCGGGTTTTAGAACGGATATTGATGTTATGAAGCAAGACAAATATGATACAATGTGGTAACATAATTTAATATTAATAGCAACAAAGGAGGTGTAACAAAAATAATGCATCAATGCAGCTCATCAGTGCCCACCAATGCAGCCTCACCAGTGCACATCAGTGCAGCCTCATCAGTGCCCATCAATGCAGCCTCATCAGTGCCCATCAATGTAGCCTGATCATTGCCCATCAATGCAGCCTTGCTAGTGCCGATCAGTGCAGCCTGATCAGTGCCCATCAATGCAGCCTCACCAGTGCCCATCCAATGCAGCCTGCAATGCAGAGAGAGGAGAGCCGCCAGATTACACAGAGCGGGTATCTCCCGCATACCTGAAAAAGAGATATACCTGTGCTCCCGCATACCTGGCACGGCTGCTCTCATATGAAGTCCCCCCTCCTGGACCGGCACAATGGGCCCAGCAGGATCCATGGTAGGGCCAGCCCTGGGCACCCCCCCCCCCCCTTTGCCTGCAGTTAGTTGTTGACTGCGCCCCTGGCCCCTACTTCCTTCCTCCACAAAAAAAAAAGTGTGAGTGGGCAGCGGGTGTCGGCCATTTTGAAAGTAAGTTAGGGTGGCCTGGGGGCGATTGCCACCCAGCCCTCCCCTGCTCACAGACTCATTCTAGCATCTGCCACATACCAGTCCAAGGTGCTCCGTGTCTCCTCTGCTGCACAGTGCTGAACTTCCCCGTGGTATCAACTGGACTCCCATGTCCGTAAGTGTTGGGTTATGCATCTCAGTCCGCTCTGCAGGCTCTCCACCGACACTTGTAATAGCCTCCGCGCTCCAGCTCACTCCAGCATCCGCCATCTTGCTACTCCTCACAAGACTCCTTTTCAGCTACACCTGGCAGTGGAAGTGACTTCACAGCTCCCTCCCACTGTCTGGATTGGCGGCTCGCGAGCTCCTTCCAGGCAGATCTCTCTGGCGTGCTCTTTCCCACGCGCTACAATAACCCCTTTACTGCTGCCACAACGACACTGCTCGGCATACTTGAATGGTACTGTACAGCAGATAGTGTTCCCTGCCACCGATACACATACATCTGCTTCTTCTGTCTCCACTTGAGTCTTGGTTACACGTTCTTGCTCAAGTGCCAACCAAACTCCCTCACTGCTGCTGGAAACCATCCCACTACTACCGGCTGCATAGCAGATATTTTCTTCTGCAGCACATACACTGTCCCAATACCTGACGTGCCGATTCCCGCGGTTAACTCTTTCTTGGCCATAACTTGAAATTATACTTGTACTGATAACTGTGAAGCAGACATTTTCTTCCACAGTACAACACATCATTTCTTCAAATACACTCCCCCAATCTGCATAATGCAACATGCCGTTTTTTGTTTATTCTATTCGGCCATTGCCAGTAGCAACAGCTGCGATAAATCAGGGGAGAATCCCGGACGACGTCCCCACCAAATGTAGAACTGCCCTGTAGGGATTGCTGTTTGCAGACTTCCCTGGGCTTCCCCCTTATTATCTTGCAGCCAGTTACTAGGGGTTTTCACACGACCACCCGTACACTTATCCACTTGTTATCCAATAATCATTCCAGGTTGTTTGTTTTTTTTGGTATTTATTGTTGGAACTTGGATGGGAGAAGGTAATAGTGGGATACTCCAACTGGAAATAATTACAGATGAGGACAACTCTCACTTGGCCTCACCAGGTTGAATGTCGTAGCAGACTCTCTGCTATACCATACTGCACGTGTATAGGAGGGATAAGTCATTTGCTTGCTCTGGAAGCAGACTTGATGAAACTGTTTTATCTTCAGGATACTCACTAGCATCCCCTTTGACAGACACCAGTCCAGTGACTTTACTATCTGAAGGGATGGATCTCACAGGACAGGCCCCATGACACAGATCTGTACTCACAGTAGGCAGAAACAGATCCTTCCTGGCATGTCTCCCTTCCAGTCAGCTCTGCAGGACATCTGGGTTGCAGCTCTACTCGGATACAGGCCCTCAAGTCAACCACCTGAGGCCGCAAGGCAGGTTGTGCAGCTGCCCCCTCCCTCCAAGACCCTGCTCTCCAGCCGAAGTACGAGAGCATATGTGCCCTTGTCATATATACAGTCACCCAGCATGCACTGAGGCACTTTCCTCTGCCAATGGCCAGAACTGTAACTATGCCTATGCTCTCATTTGTCAAGTTTCCTCCCACTGGCCAACATTCAGACAACATGAGCAGTAACTGAGCAGGCTATTAATGGATCCCTGCTCCCTGGTAGGCAGAGAGCATCTAAATTTACCTGGCAGCCTTTCTGGTAAGAAGAAAGGGGCCCGGTGATGTAAACTGGCCTCCAGCCAGGAGAGCTAGCTCACACATAAGAGCAATACCATCATGTTTCACAAAAAGACACATGGAAATGATATAAAATTCACAGCATGCAGTTTTGCTATACTAACACAAATGTCTACACAGCAGCAAGGGTGCGCATGGTGGGGTAACAATGCCACCACTGCTTTGTAAGTTGAGTTAGTCTTATCTCCATGAAAAGCAAGTGGCAGGAATCCAAAGAGCTGTTTAAATATAGCAAGAGCATAAGTAAAAATAATACAGCTATAAAGGTTACAGGGTGAATGTGGAACAACATATTACAATGTGATTTTTGAGTTTACCTACACTTTAATTTTGAGATTTTATAGGCAAACCCTTTCATTTTGTTTTGAACACATTTTTGCGTGAATTATAGGTCTTTGTACTCAGAATGATATAAGATGTCTTTCTCTTTTGAGGTTAAAAAAAGCAGCTGCAGGCAACAAACAAAATAGGTCAGTGAATGTGTATGCAGTCTAGGAAATGCTGCAACCACAATAAAGATTTTGTGAAATTCAAATTAATCTAAATTTTAGTTTTATGTACATTTCTACTGGCTAGAGCCAGCCGAAGCAGGCTTTTTACACTGTACAGGACTGCAGCATATTAGACCCTCTTATTAATTTAAGGGGTCCGGAGGTCTGGTGAGTTTTTATTACATGGGGGAAGAAGGTGTAGCATGGATAAAAGCAGAATTTGGATATACAGTATCTCACAAAAGTGAGTACACCTCTCACATTTTTGTACATATTTTATATCTTTTCATGTGACAACACTGAAGAAATTACACTTTGCTACAATGTAAAGTAGTGAGTGTACAGCTTGTATAACAGTGTAAATTTGCTGTCCCCTCAAAATCACTCAACACACAGCCATTAATGTCTAAACCGCTGGCAACAAAAGTGAGTACACCACTAAGTGAAAATGTCCAAATTGGGCCCAATTAGCCATTTTCCCTCCCCGGTGTCATGTGACTTGTTCGTGTTACAAGGTCTCGGGTGTGAATGGGGAGCAGGTGTGTTAAATTTGGGGTTATCGCTCTCACTCTCTCATACTGATCACTGAAAGTTCAGCATGGCACCTCATGGGAAAGAACTCTCTGAGGATCTGAAAAAAAAGAGTTTTGCTCTATATAAAGATGGCCTAGGCTAAAAGAAGACGGGCAAGACCCTGAAACTGAGCTGCAGCACGGTGGCCAAGACCATACAGCGGTTTAACAGGATAGGTTCCACTTAGAACAGGCCTTGTATTGGTCGACCAACGATGTTGAGTGCACATGTTCAGCGTCATATCCAGAGGTTGTCTTTGGAAAATAGATATATGAGTGATGCCAACATTGCTGCAGAGGTTGAAGGGGTAAGCCTGTCAGTGCTCAGACCATACGCCGCAAACTGCATCAAATTGGTCTGCATGGCTATCGTACCAGAAGGAAGCCTCTTTTAAAGATGATGCACAAGAAAGCCCGCAAACAGTTTGCAGAAGACAAGCAGACTAAGGACATGGATTACTGGAACCATGTCCTGTGGTCTGATGAGACTAAGATAAACTTATTTGGTTCAGATGGTGTCAAGTGTGTGTGGCGGCAACCAGATGAGGAGTACAAAGACAAGTGTGTCTTGCCTACAGTCAAGCATGGTGGTGGAAGTGTCATGGTCTGGGGCTGCATAAGTGCTGTCGGCACTGATGAGCTACAGTTCATTAAGGGAACCATGAATGACAACATGTACTGTGACATACTGAAGCAGAGCATGATCCTCTACCTTCGGAGACTAGGCCTCAGGGCAGTATTCCAACATAACGACCCCAAACACATCTCCAAGATGACCACTGCCTTGCTAATGAAGCTGAAGGTAAAGGTGATG
This sequence comes from Glandirana rugosa, assembly GCA_018402905.1. Taxonomy (NCBI): domain Eukaryota; kingdom Metazoa; phylum Chordata; class Amphibia; order Anura; family Ranidae; genus Glandirana; species Glandirana rugosa. Next base: position 63,871 of record BLSH010190069.1, read on the forward strand.
GACTGGCCAAGCATGTCTCCAGACCTAAACCCTATTGAGCATCTGTGGGGCATTCTCAAATGAAAGGTGGAGGAGCGCAAGGTCTACAACATCCACCAGCTCCGTGATGTCATCATGGAGAAGTGGAAGAGGGCCCCAGTGGCAACCAGTGAAGCTCTGGTGGACGCCATGCCCAATAGGGTTAAGGCAGTGCTGGAAAATGATGGTGGCCACACAAAATATTGACACTTTGGGCCCAATTTGGACATTATCACTTGGGGTGTATTCACTTTTGTTTCCAGTGGTTTAGACATTAATGGCTGTGTGTTGAGTTATTTTGAGGGGACAGCAAATGTACACTGTTATACAAGCTGTACACTCACTACTTTACATTGTAGCAAAGTGTCATTTCTTCAGTGTTGTCACATGAAAAGTTATAATAAAATATTTACAAAAATGTGAGGGGTGTACTCACGTTAGTGAGATACTGTATATATATATATATATATATATATATATATAATGTATATGAAATATTAAGAGTATTGAAGCACTTTATTTATGTTGCTACTTTGAAAATATGAATTGGAAAGTGATATATTTATTTAACTTATGTTAGTATAAAATGGAAGCAATTTATTTGTGATTGTGTATAGGATCATGCTATGTTGCACTTTGGTATTGGTATATATGTTATAGAACGCTGTATATATAATTACATTTTCAAATGTGAGCCTAAAAAAGCAAGGCTAATATTACATTGGTCACCACTCTGTTATCAAGCAGTACATCCCAAGCCAAATATGATTTGTAATATTAATCTCTTAGTGTACTACCACTATGTCATTTACATAGAAAAAAAAAACCTTTCTATTAATCCACTCTAGATATAAAAGTTGGACTCTTGTGGCCTCTGTAGGAGCTTATCATTGTAATGCAGTCATGTCACAAATAATAAGCTGCTGAGTGGGAACCGGACACTCATTGGGGAAACATTGTATTTGACATGTCATGAGACTTACAGCACTAGTGTTAACCGGACCTGAAAGTGGAGATGTACAGACATTGAGGAGAATGGTCCATGAGCAGACAGCAGTGGGTGTTTTAAAAGAGGTAGAAGGTAGCAAGTCAAGAATAAGTCAAAGGTTAGCAACAGGCTGAAGGTCAGCCACAGATCAGCAGAAGATAATGTCAAAGTCCCAATCAAGTCATGAGTCAGCAGTGGATCAGCAGGAGATAATACTTTAGTCAAGGACAATCCAATATTCAAGGAAAGGTCAGTAAACTGCCAAGTAATACACAAATTCAAGGTAGCTAATAAGGACATCCACAGACAGCATATGAGCTATTGTTTGATTTTGAGGTCTCAGGAGCACTCCATGAAAATGCAACAATGATATTAGAACTGATCACCAGACAGGAACACTACTGTATTTGTCATCTGCGCTCAGCCACATAGAAAGTGGACATTTTAAAGAACCCATGCACAGAAAATGCATGCTAAAGCATTTGCAGCCCTTACCCCTGGAAGAGCCACTTGGTATGACAGGCTCTCTGTTCCTTGCCATGACTCTGAAAACTGCTTTACACCGAGTTAGGTAATACGATGTTGCAAACACCTATGAGCTTGACTATTAGAATGCTACCCACAACTATATTAGCATATAGGAAATAGGCACCAGGTTACTTAGTTGTAAATAAAGTAAGTATGTTATCACAAGGCAAATAAATGGCAATTCACAAAAATCAATGAACACCACAGGCAAATAAGTCTGTTTGTTTGCAATAAACTAACTGATGTATTATGGCAGTCAGATGTGTAGCTTGAAGCTTGTGGGCCCTGATGCAAAAGTTGACCCCCCCCCTCCCCACTACTACTATTTTGGAGAAACTGTTTAAATTTTGACATACCTTTCCATTCTTTTGAATTCCTCTACACAGAGTTTGCAGAAACCTGGAGAGACCATCTGTCTTAGGATATACCCGATCAGCCCACCCCCTCAGTATAGACCCCCCTCTCCACAAAGTACAGACCCTCCTCCCTCAGTACAGACCCCCCTCCCCCATTCCACTAAGTATAAACCCCCCTCTCTCAGTACAAACCCCCCTTTCCATTAAGTATAGTCCACCCCCTTTCCAGTAAGTACAAACCCCCCTTCCTCAGTATAGACCTTCCTTTCCACTGAGTACAAACCCCCCTCCCTCAGTATAGACCCCTCTCTCGACTAAGTATACTCCCCCCTCAGTACAGACCCCCCTCTCCACTAAGTATAGACCCCGCACCCTCAGTACAGACCCCCTTCCTTGGTTCCTACCTCACCTTAGTACAGACTTAACTCTCTTCCAGCCCCCCTTCCCCAGCATAGAACTGTAAAGATCTCCAGAATTAGTCTCCCTCAGCTCGGAGAGACAGCCAGAGGCAGTGCTACAGTGCACATACAACAGGCACTTGCAGCACTATGCAGCACACACAAAAAAAGCATTGTCGGGCAGTCGCTGAATAATCACCTTGCATTTCCACTACCTGCATCAGGCAGCTCACCTTATGTAGACTCTCAGCTCCATTGAAGACTATAGAAATCTCTTTCTTTGTTGCCCACTTCTTGAACTCCATATGTTGTTCTCCACCCAACCTGCCCTGTCGCACTGTGTCACTGGGAAAAAGTAAACTCAGAAGGCCCGGGGCCAGCCGGGAGCCCTGTGCTGCATCCCATGACTGTACACTGACACAAAGCATCAGGGAATTATAGTCCATCCCTCGCCACAGTGCCCTGCCTTGTCTGCAGGAAAAGACTACAACTCCCAGATGGCCCAGGCCCTCTGAATTTACTTTTCCCCAGTAACACAGTGTGACATGGAATAATGTGACAGGGGGACACATGGGCCCCTTGGAGCAGGGGTGGGGTCGCAATTTGCGACTCCTGCAACTCCTGTAGCTACGTTAGTGATGGCAGTTAATCAAAATCACCAGCAAAATTAACCTAGTATTAGCAGTACTGGCAAAGAGTAGCACAAAGAGTGAACTGTATAAGCAGCGAGCAGCAGAAACAGTAAGGAAAAGTCTCACAATATGCCTCTCCAAAAATTATCGAAAAGTGTCTCAGAGTGCACTCTGTGTATATCCCCCTGAGTGCAGATATGTGTATATTTCTTTAAAGGATGTGGTTTTTTGGTATCTGGAGCCTGACTGTAAAATATCAACTGGCCTACAGTGGGGTCCAGTCTGTATGATGGTGCACTTGTTACCATCCCTTTTTGTCTGCATGCAGATTTGTATATGTGATTTGTTTTGGAGCTCATAGGCAAATAGGGACTCTACTGTTCTACTGAACTGCTAAACAGTGGTGAAGCTGAATGAAGCACAACTGCAACCGCTCACCAGCCCTGGCACCCAGAAACACCTTGTCCTGGACACTTGTCTGACATTGGTACTCAGGAACCTGATCCTCGCTGGCTCAGTCCTTGCAATCTGGTCTTCAAAGCTCAGTCCCAGCAGGCTTGATCTTTGTCTTTCTGGTCCTCAGTGGCTAGCTCCAGTCTCCATGCACATAGCATACAGGTATGTCCAGCTCCAATGCCCACACAGCAAGCCCCCACTCTGGGTCTCAAAGCCCATGGAAACTCTCTGCTCCCCTCCTCCTTTTTCAGTGTTTCCTGTGAGTTGGAGTTTGTTGTCCCATTCATCTCCACCATGCAGCATCTCCCAGGGTTTCATGCGGCTGCATGATCCAGTCCTTCTTAACCCCTGGTGGGTATTACCACTGCTACAGATAACTCCAGGTGGGGGGGGGGGGAGAAGTAGAGGACAGAGGATCACCCCCCTCCATGCTTTGTCAGCAGCATAGACTATGGCGGGGAGTCCCTGCATTCCTCTTGCTGGTCTCGTACCAGCTGGCCGAGTACCTGGCTACAAATTTATAGATTCTGGGAAAAATTAACTTCAAAGTTAACAACAAAGTTAACAACAAATTATCGAAAAGTGTCTTAGAGTGCACTCTGTGTATATCCCCCTGAGTGCAGATATGTGTATATTTCTTTAAAGGATGTGGTTGTTTGGTATCTGGAGCCTGACTGGAAAATATCAACTGGCTTACAGTGGGGTCCAGTCTGTATGATGGTGCACTTGTTACCATCCCTTTTTGTCTGCATGCAGATTTGTACATGTGATTTGTTTTGGAGCTAATAGGCAAATAGGGACTCTACTGTTCTACTGAACTGCTAAACAGTGGTGAAGCTGAATCAAGCACAACTGCAACCGCTCACCAGCCCTAGCACCCAGAAACACCTTGTCCTGGACACTTGTCTGACATTGGTACTCAGGAACCTGATCCTCGCTGGCTCAGTCCTTGCAATCTGGTCTTCAAATCTCAGTCCCAGCAGGCTTGATCTTTGTCTTTCTGGTCCTCATTGGCTGGCTCCAGTCTCCATGCACACAGCATACAGGTATGTCCAGCTCCAATGCCCACACAGCAAGCCCCCACTCTGGGTCTCAAAGCCCATTGAAACTCTCTGCTCCCCTCCTCCTTTTTCAGTGTTTCCTGTGAGTTGGAGTTTGTTGTCCCATTCATCTCCACCATGCAGCATCTCCCAGGGTTTCATGCGGCTGCATGATCCAGTCCTTCTTAACCCCTGGTGGGTATTACCACTGCTACAGATAACTCCAGGTGGGGGGGGGGGGAGTAGAGGACAGAGGATCACCCCCCTCCACGCTTTGTCAGCAGCATAGTCCCTGCATTCCTCTTGCTGGTCTCATACCAGCTGGCCGAGTACCTGGATACAAATTTATAGACTCTGGGAAAAATTAACTTCAAAGTTCACAAAAGAGGCAATGAAATCTTAGATCTTTACCAATTACTTTCTATTACACCAGAATGTAATCCTGGCAACTGGCCAGCCTTCTAATGTAAACACAGAACAAGTGCTTCCAATCTGTTAGGGTTCATTCACACTAGCTTTGCTGTCTGAAGAACAATCAGTGTTTTTGGATTGATCTTTAGAGAACATTTGGCAGGGGGTGAGAAGGCATTGCATTACCTGCACACTTCCTGCTTTAACTCCTTGCACCCCGCACTAGCACACTGCAACCATGTGTATCGCATTCACATGACAGGGGTTATAATTCTTGCTGCAGATGTAAAGAAAAGCATTATGGCCATGGCAGGTGTACACCCTTGGCTGTTTCCTCTGCAGCTAAAGGGGGTATTGGATGAAGGTGGGTAAAGAGTGTCTCAAAAGTAGGGTTTAATGCCTCCCCCAACCGCTAGTTTGAACAAGCCCTTAGAGACCTACTGAAACTACAGTCACTGTTGTGATCTTTGATGATAAATGACTTCATAGTAAATCCAGCAGAAGAGGTCAATGAAGGCTTATTTTAAAGATTTTTTTACTGGTTGTTAAGAGAATATAAATACTTTAATGTCTGCAGTCTGGGCAAAGGTTCACTTTAAGTGTCTTATAAGATAAAGAAATGTCTCAATGAACTGTTGCAGCATTTTAAATTACATTTTTAATGGCAAAAACTTTGATGGATGAAGCTGCAGAACTCTCCGGCATGAAAACCAAACGTTCTTAGTAGGTAGGCTGTGTGTCCCTTGCATTTATTTCTATGTTAAAGTTTTGGGTTTGACAGTGCTCTGCATTTTAGCCTTGATAATTATATTATCGCTGTACGACCCTTCAAGTAAGTTTATCTGGCTGTGTCTATTAAGATTTAGTGAGCACCCCTTTACTCATTACCTGATTACTAATTAATAGTTTTAGTACATTGTTCAAAAACAAGCTAGTAGAATCAGGTTCCCCTTTTAAGCCTGCTAGAACTTTCTCAGCAACTTCAGAACAAGCCTGGTGTTCAGATTTGTTGGGCTGTCAGCAATTTTACCCTTTACAATTCCAGCTGTAATAGTTGCACTGCTGTCAGCTGGCAAAGATCAAAATAGCTGTAAATGTACTTGGGCTGCCATGTATATATTGTATGTGTATAACGTTTATACACATGGAGTACATAGAGTACATGACAGCCCATATACTGTTATGGATATTTTGATCTGTGCCATCTAACAGCAGTATAACATACAGTATACTTTTCACCCAAACTGTCCTCTCGGCTCCTCCCAAGACCGCCTGTTCTCTAGCTCCCATGCTCGTCTCCAGGACTTCTCCGGAGCTTCTCTCATCCTCTGGAACCCTCTACCTTAATCTGGCTATCTCCAACTCTGGCCACCTTTAGGCGAACCCTGAAAATCTCTTCGGGGAAACCTATGCCACCACCACCTAACAATGACATTTTTAAATCTTCCATCAGCTCATTTCCCACAGTTATTACCTTTTGTGCCACTTGCCCCACCCTATTAGATTGTAAGCTTTTATGAGCAGGGTCCTCTTAACCCTCTTGTATTTTGTTGTATTGTAATTGTGCTGTCTTCCCTTGAGATTGTAAAGCACTGTGCAAACTGTTGGAACTTTATCAATCCTGAATAATAATAATACTTCACACAGTACAGAGTACAGTACCAGTAGTTCTTGCTGCTCCGCATGCTGCTGGTTGTGTTTGCCTTTCCTCTCATCCATCTTCAATGACGCCAGGAGCCAGAACTATATGGGAAAGCATCGGGTATCAATGTTCCCTGGTGGTACTCGCTGGCAACACACATTGAAAACACCTTTGGATATACATTTACTGCAAAAGGTGAATTACTGCAGAACCCCCGGGGACCTCTTGTTGAACCTCAGTTGAGAAACCATGGTCTAGGGCAGTGGTTTTGGGGGCCGGATGCGGCGCTTTGCTTGTTTTTATCTGACCCTTGGGGCACTATTCCTCCCACTGATACAAGACACTATTCTGCCAACTGACACCAAAAGATGCCAACTGACAGAAAAAGATGCCAATGATGGGGCACTATTCCTCCCACTGACACCAATGTAGCAATGTCTCCTCCCACTGATGCTGTCCCCCTACATTCTGAAGGACAATAAACTGGCACTTTGTTTAGAAAGTTTGGAGACCCCTGGTCTTGGGGGTACAGGAACAGGCACTGTTACTTACCATATCTCCTGCTCTGATTCTGGCCGCTTCTCACCAAATCTATGGCCTGTGAGCAGTCCCTCATTGTCATCAAGTACAATTCAGGGCTATTAACCCTGCATTGTACATTTTGGAGGGGAGCTTGTGAGGGTGGTGGGAACACCACAGAATGGAGGCTGTGAGGGGGACCAGTCACATTTCTTGAGGGACTATGCTGGAGAATGGAGAAAGCTAAGTATGTAGTCCTTATTCTGGCATCCCTACACTGAACAAGCAGTTAACTCCTGTAGTGGGCCTCCACTGCAAGGGTATTTTTTTTTTTTCTGGAGCTGGGTTTTAAGACTAGTAACAAAGAGATGGCCCCTGACCCCACCTATAGCTGGCCTTCACAGCACGGAGCACATGGTGGGGCGAATGCATGAAAGACAAAACCAGAGAAAATTCCCAGCTCAACTCACCAACCAGTCTGCTTACTAACCGAATTAACCTGTTCAACAGTCTGCGTTAAAACCAGTGGTTTCGTTAGCACACATTTGCAAATGCATGCGTAAGCTGCAAGGCCCCTTCATGGCACCCTGTTTTGCTTGCAGTCTTAACCTGTCTAAATGTATGAGTGTCCTTACAATGGAAGCACATGCATTCTAATGGCTAGATAAGGGGCAGGTGGGCATGGAGGTAGCCCAATCCTCCTTAAAGGCACATGGGGCACATTGGACACCCAACACATAGCACAATGGAAGCAAATGTGCCCGGTGTGTCCCCTGACCAAATTTACACCAGTGACAAAGAGATGACCCCTGCCCCCACAGCAAGGAGCACATGGGCTTTAAGACTTACATTTTCACAAATGTCATCTCTTGCAATAATAATGAATGTTATTTAAAGCGGTTGTTTACCCGCAAAAAAAAAAAAATAATAAAAAAAAACCTGCAAGGGAAAGGCATAATGAGCTAGTATGCACCGCATACTAGCTCATTATGAAATGCTTTCCTTAGAACGAAGCTCCGATGGGTCGCTCTGTCTCCGCAGAGGGAGCCGACATGTTCCCTCGGGGATCCTTCCGGGTAAGCGGCTCCGGCGCTGTGAGTGGCCGGAGTCGCGAGACGTCACTACCGCGCATGCGCGCTGGAGCCCGTCCTTCCGGCAAGGTCCGGCGCTATGCGCCGGGCCTTCGCCGGGACCTCACGGCGCATGCGCCGTACATCAGCGGCTGCATTTAGGGCGAATATCTCCTAAACCATGCAGGTCTGTAGGTAAAAGTAAAAAAATGGGTAGACAACCGCTTTAATAGTTGATGATATTCTAACATTTTTTTCACCGGACAACTACATCTAATAAATAGAGCATGTTGGCTGAATTCTCCACAGATTTTGTCATACACATTCAATGGTCATAATTATGTGAAGATTACTTTTCAACAGGATTCTGCAACAATGTGCTCATTGCTTTCTATGAAACACTTAGTGCCCGTTCACACAGGGGCGACTTGCGATACGACTTGAGTTGCCTCAAGTCGCTTGACATTTGAAATCCCATTGAAATGAATGGGAGCCGTCTTAATATACACGACTGAAGTCGCTCCGACTTCAAGACGACTTCTGAAAAGGTTCCTGTACTACTTCTAGGCGACTTCTATCCGACTTGTGCCCATAGGATTCAATAGAAGTCGTCTCCAAGTCGGATCCCCATCTACATGGAAGCGACTTTACAGTTAAAAGAATAGAATTTATTTTTAGGCAGCCCCCTCCCTCCCTTCTCTGATTGGTCAAGGCAAAGTCTCCTGGCAAAAGTTGTGTTGTAAAGTCGCGTGAGGTCCTTGAAGTCGCGCTGGAAGTCGCGCTGAAGTCGCTTAGCGAAGTCGCTCCGAAGTCGGGTCACCCCTATGTGAATGCAGGCTTAGAAATACTTCTAGTCTAGGGTTCTGAGAGTCCAGCAAGGAGCAATGAAAGAAAACAAAATAAAAGAATATCATACCCTATTAACACTTTATTTTAATTTCAAATTGTTTTTAACATGATTTCAATGGCTGTTAACATTTAGGTTTCTGAAGTGCTATTTACAAAATAAAAACTGAATTCTTCCAGGATATTCCCATGTAGTACACATCAAAGTCTTCAGTCATCAGTAGAATTTCTTGGAGCCTGAATCCTTTTGGGTTCTTATTTAAAAAAAAAAGTACAGTTAATAAAACATAGAAAAATAAAACTCACTGTTTCCCTTTTTTGTAATTATTTTGTGTTTTGAGGTTCCATATTGCAGTCTCTGGGCTTGAAGTATATTTCCACTTTTGCATTCAAATTGGGATAACAACTACTTTATATTTGTTCAATGGAAGGATAAGAAACCGCAGCTCCAGATGAGTGTATGGCAGTGGTTCTCAACTCCTGTCCTCGGGACCCACTAACAGGCCAGGTTTGCAGGATAACTGAAATGCATCACAGGTGATATAATTTGCTGCTGAATGATTGCAGTATTCTAGTCTGCATCTCCCCAAGGTAATACTTAAAATCTGGCCTGTTGGTGGGTCCTGAGGACAGGAGTTGAGAACCACTGGTGTATGGGTTCAGCTGCTCCCAAATGTGTTTCCTGCACACTAACCAATAAAAATCAGATTCTTTTATTGAAAATATGAGCAAAAAATGGGGAAAACAAGCGGGGGGGGGGGGGTTAAGAAGGACAAGGTTGACGCGTTTCACACTTCCAAGAGTGCTTTTTCAATAAAAGTGAATGTGCTGCCATTCCAGATTTTTCTTCTCACTATATATTTGTTGCATGACTCTTTTCACAGCAAAGCATAACCCTAAAAACATATTGAAAAGTTGCAGCTTACTTTTTTTAGATGCTCCTTTCTCTGGACCCTTCAGCAAGGAAAAATCCTAGATAGTTCTCTTTGTTTATGAGAGAGGACTGGGCAGTTGTGTTTTCTGCCCAGCCCTCTCTAAACTGTGTAGGCAGATCTTCATTATCAATCGAGCTAGATTTGAACACTGTGGGGTATTTGCTAAAACTAGAAAGTGCAAAATCTGTTGCAAATGTGCATGGTAGCCAATTAGCCTCTAACTCAGCTTGTTCAAATAAGCATTGGCAATAAAACCTGGAAGCTGTTCGGTTTCTATGCACAGCTGCACCAGATTTTGCACTCTTCAGTTTTAGTTTCAATCCCTATCTGTCCTAACAAAAGGTTAAAGGTGTAGAAGCTGGGTTTCTTATGTAGCTACATAGTTAGTCTAGCTGAAAAAAGACACAAGCCCATCTAGTTCATCAAGTTCAACCAAGTTTTTGCATTGTATGTTAATAAGGACAGATTTGGGCTCACTCTAACATTGGTCAAAAATCATGCAGTCAGCCATGACACCTCCTCCTGAGAACTATCTAAAAGGTAAGAAATATATATTTTTATTTTTTTTAGGCATGCTGTGTGAATGGGAACACACATATAGTGGAGTTTTCCAAAAACGTAACTGCAAATATGTATCTATGGCCATTTTTTTTGTTTTAGATTGAGTGGGTAAGTGGGTAAGGGTTCGAAATGGAGCTCCATTACAGGGATTTTCCCTCACTCGGTGTCCCAGTGAAGCTAATTATCCAACAGCAACACAGACAGAAGTTAAAGTGCGTTTTTAAGTTAAGCAGGGGAATGCTAGCACCCCTGAGTACACCCCTAAGTGAAAATGTCCAAATTGGGCCCAATTAGCCATTTTCCCTCCCTGGTGTCATGTGACTTGTTAGTGTTACAGGGTCTCAGGTATGAATGGGGAGCAGGTGTGTTAAATTTGGTGTTGTTGCTCTCACTCTCTTATACTGGTCACTGGAAGCTCAACATGGCACCTCATGGCAAAGAACTCTCTGAGGATCTGAAAAAAAAGAATTGTTGCTCAGCAACTAACTAATCTGAAGGAGCACGCGTTAACGTAAAGTTACATTACAAAAAGAAAGCATACACTGTGCAGTCAGACCTGGTGAAACACCGTCATTGCTTTGTGTGTCCATTCAAAGCATTGCTTGATGCATCTCTGACCATAAAGAGGCCAGTGGAAAATGAAAGAAACCACAACATTTTAAGCATGTATATGTAAAATTTTTTTTTTATATATATAATCTTTAACCAATTTAATACCAGGCACTTTTTCCCCCTTCCTGCCCAGACCAATTTTCAGTTCTTTCATAACTGTCACACTTTGAATGACAATTGCGCGGTCATGCAACACTGTACCCATATTACATTTTTATAATTTCTTTCTTTTGGTGTTATTCGATCACCACTGGGTTTTATATTTGTTTGCCAAACAAATTAAAAAAGAACAATATTTTTGAAAAAAAGTTTTTCCCCTTCACTGACGAGCACTGATAAGGCGGCACTGATGGGCACTGATGAGGAGGCACTGATAAGGTGGCACTGATGAGGGGGCACTAATATGCAGCACTGATATGCAGCACTGATCAATGCACTGATTATCAGTGCAGACCCCCGTCAGGAGAGCTGCTGATCGGCTCTCCTCTGCTCGCGCCTACGTCATAGGCTCTTTACCGAGATTGGAGATGCGGTGTGTCAGAGCCCCCGGGGGGGGGGGCGCGCATGAGCTGTCATTCTGCCTTAGGTTGGACGGGATGTGGTTAAATATGCAGCAAAAAAAGTCAAGTAAAAGTCTATTTTTTTTGTTAAAAATAACAAACATGTTATACTTACCTGCTCTGTGCAGTGGTTTTGCACAGAGCAGCCAAGATCCTCCTCCTCTCGTGTGCCTCTTTGGCTCTCCTGACCCTTTACCCCTGCTGAGTGCCCCCACTACAAGCAACTTGCTATGGGGGCAACCGAGCTGAGTAGCAGCTCCCTGTGTCCATTCACACATGGAGTCGCGGCTAGGCCCCACCCCCTCTCTCTTCTCATTGACTCATTAACTTTTATTGACAGCAGCGGGAGCCAATGGCACTCTGCTGCTGTCTCAGCCAATGAGGAGCGATAGTCCAAGGCAGCCAAATCTCTATTGCATGAAATAGTGTACACTCGTGCCAAAAGTGATGGTGTTGTTGTATGTGGGTCGCTGCTGGTTAAGTGTCTCCCTGACAGGATTACAAAATTGATAGTGAGTAAACAGAGCTGACCCCCAGACTAAACATGTGCCAAAAAACTTTGTGGAGATATATATAAAGTGCTACTAGTGTTTAAAAAAACTAATGAATGTATATATATATATACATAAAGTGCCACTAGTGCTTGAGTTATACAATATAACATATACTATGCAACAAAAGTGATCAATGTGCAAACTTGGTGAAAAATATAAAAGTCTCTCAGGGCACTTACACACTGGGGGCGGTGGGGTGGCAGCGGTAAATGCCCGCTAGTCACAGCGGGGACTGAATGCTGTTACAGCAGTCCTACGGCGGCGGGAGTGGTGTGCTTTTAACCCCCCCACAAGGGGTTAAAACAGGGTTAAAAGTGCCCCCGCTTCTGAGGCGGTGTGCACCTGCTTTGGAAGTGCTACCCCATTGTTTTCAATGGGCAGGGGCTGTGGACGAGCGGTATATTACCGCTCACGTCACCACTCCAAAGATGCGGCTTGCAGGACTTTTTGTAACATCCTGCAAGCGCACTGCCCAGTGTGAAGGCACTCCGCCTTTCACATTGGGGTGGATGGGGAGTGACTTTTGAGGCGCTTTACAAGAGCTATTTTTAGCTAAATAGTGCCTGTAAATAGTGCCTGTAAAGCACCTCAGTGTGAAAGAGGTCTTATAATTTTTAAAGTGCTTGTGCTTCTGTTCTCAAATTGATAGGTGACTTCTGTGATCCAATCCGTGGGTATATCTCACTCACCAGATATGATGGGCCCACTTACCATACAGCAAAACTGGGCAAGGTTTCTCTTCTACTGGCGTGGCCTCCACTGGGTCCTTAAGGGGATGGTCTCCAGGTATAAGTTCCACCAATGGGAATCCCGACGGGCATATAGAGGAAAAAAAAAAACCCTTCATAGAGTGATATCGTTTACCACTGTATGTTTATTTATAATGGTAAACATAAAATTGCTGATAAAAACTTTTAAAAAATATATTTACATACAAACAACCCCAAAACGTGCCTCCACTTCCCACGCCCCACGGAGCCCAGAGAGCGGAACACTTGCTGGAGACAGTGCGCAGCTCTCACTTACATACAGGGACAAATACGCAACTCCGTAGGGATGCAATACCGGTCGCAGAGCCCCGTTTTTGGGGGTGTTTGTTTTTACATGTATTTTTAACAGTTTTTATCGGCAATTTTATATGTTTACCATTATAAATAAACATACAGTGGTAAACGATATCACTCTATGAAGAGTTTTTTTTTCCGTCTATATACCTGTCGGGATTCCCATTGGTGGAACTTATACCTGGAGACCATCCCCTTAAAGTGGTAGTAAACCCTCCTATCATTTTCAGCCAAGGAAGCTGCCATCTTGGCCTCTGTTTAATCTACAACTGCCATGATGCTGCACATGTGATCAGCTATGATACCAGCAATTGGATGGTTTGACAGTTTGGTTTAGAGCACAACCAATGGGAGTGTTACATTTCCGGCACGTGCCGGAAATGTATCTGGTTTTTAAACTGTCAAATGGATGGGTTTACTACCGCTTTAAGGACCCAGTGGAGGCCACGCCAGTGGGAGATAGGGTTGCCACCTCATCCCTTCAAAACCGAACACATATTAATTACACAGGTTCTGTGGCTGATTAAGGTGGTAATTAAACTCACTTGGCGCCCTATCTGCATTAAGGTAGCATCAGAACCTGTGTAATTAATATGTGTTCGGGTTTAAAGGGATGAGGTGGCAACCCTAGTGGGAGAGGTCCCCCCAAAAGAGACCTGCAAGTCTATCTGGCCCAGTTTTGCTGTATGGTAAGTGGGGCCCATTGTATCTGGTGAGTGAGATATACCCACGGATTGGATCACAGAAGTCACCTATCAATTTGAGCACAGAAGCACAAGCACTTTAAGAATAATAAGAGACTTTGATATTTTTCAGGGGGCTCAGATAAGTATTAGGGGGCTGCTGCACACAGAAGGTTTTTTGTCTTAATGCATAGAATGCATTAGGATAACAATCTTCGGACTTTACAACCACTTTAAGTTAAACTTTTATATTAAATATCATATCGTGTTTGTGGGTTTTAATTTTCCATGCATTCAGGAAATCTTGATATCGACTCAGCTTGTTATTCAAAGACCATCTGTCTCGTTTTGTCACAGGCGGATCCCTGAATATATTACTTGTGTCAAGAAGTTCCTCATCTCTCAGATCTAGTTCCTCAGCTCTAACAGCTCTCTTTCTTCAAAATAAATGTTTCCTAATCACAAAGTTCTTTAATACATATAAATAAGATGTAAAATACAAGCATATAGTAACTACTGTAGGCCCATATTTTGGATTTCTAAGCCTAAGGATATGTGATGTTACACCTGAGCAATTACTTCTGGCACCTAGAATTCTTAGCTGCTTCTAAACAGAAATGTTCTCACCACTTTATATTTTCAGAATTTATCTCCACCTTAATCCTCACCTTCAGTGAATAAATATAACACTGCGATTGCCAGTATAAGCTGCTCCATTCACAGGCACACTAATAAACCATTCATTGTGTACTATTCATCTGGACCAAGCCATATTCACTATTTTTATACCCTATATTGCTTGGTCCAGATATGATTCATTAGTTATGTTTTTTATCAATAATGTGATCAGAATATTTCTTTCCACTAGTCACTTGTCGTAATCCTGTAGACACAAATCTGACATTGCACAATGCTGCACACTGCATTCTCAGGCTATATGGAAAAAATCGCATGGTTTATTTATGATAAAGAAAAGATCTACACAGTATTGAAATACAGTTGCCTAGTAGGACTTGGATAGTTGAATGCATTTGGTCTTTCCTGCAGTGCCTATGCCACTGCATTCGTCCAACATATTGGATACAAATTTGCATTCACGCCATTGATGGGACAGCGTTTTGCACTATTTGATGCAGAGGTACAACGTAACATAAGGAAGGCCAGGTTTCCAGAAAAGTAATAAATGTAACACTGGCGTATTTATTATCTCACACAGAGATCACAGTCCACCTCTACTTTTATCATTTTTTTTCCTCCCCAGAAGGATGACACCATCTTTGTCCTGGCATCAACAAGGTTCAGCATATACTGTGTATTCTAGACTAGGTTGCTGGTCCAGGGACAAGGTCATGATGTAAATCCTGATGTCTACACAGCAACTAGCCTCATGTTCTTGGTCGTGCATATACAGGTTGCCTTATGCAGCTCAACCTCCCTTCAATGGTCTCTTACTCTATGACTTGCCAGAAAATTACAGTGTATAGACTAAGTGAGTGATCACCAGGGGAAGAAACACCATTTGTGTTGCATTTAGTGTGTACTGATGTGCAAGAAACGCACTTGAGGTGACTAGCCTTGACCTGCGTTGCAAACGATGTATTTCCGCTGGTCATTGCGATGGGCCTGCTTTAAGCAATGTAGCTCTGAGGGCATGGTGTGAATGGGCCTAATGGAAAAGCATCTTCCTATCTGCTGCTGAAATAGTTCTCTTAGCATGATTTTCTTCAAATCATGTGTATAGGCACTTGATTGGAGCTCAGGGATTGCTTTTAAACAATACAGGATACTTTTTAACTATACTATTGCTTGAATATTGTAGCATGTAAAGAATTTATTCCTGAAGACTTGTGACGTTACTAAGTTTTCTTTCACTTTGGCAGCAGCAATGCCCAACATTGTCTGAAAAGTGATCCATGGTGAATTGCCTTTCAGAGGGCAGTATAGCAGTGGCTGACAGGTGTTCAGGAGGCACCACCTGCATGTTTTTGTATTTAAAAAATGCCCCGTATATCCTAAGTGATGCTCTAGGGGTGGCCTTGGGCTCTGGGTTTGGGGCTGTCTCCACCCCCTGCCCTTTTTTTTCTCCTCTCTTCTCTGCTTTTTTTCCTTTCCCTTCTCCTCTCATTTTCCCTCCTTTCACTTCTTTTCTTTGTATCCATTGTTTGTCTGCTTACCATTGTCTAACTGAAGATGCATTTAGCCTCATAATGCAGGTGCAGCCAATTTCTCACAAAAAAAGCTTTATACCATAACTCCTTTGGGGGCTTTCAATTATCTTAAGTTAAGTTTTTCTTTATTCTCCCTTATGAGTTAGGGTCTATTAACCCCCCAATGTCTAGGATGTCACTACTCACTTTTACTGTTTGTATTACTGTTTCTAACTTTGCGGCATTGTATTTGTTATCCATTTCGAATGTTGCACTCCATTTACACATACCTTGTGTTCACTTTCTGTTGTCTAGATGGGTCATTACATACCTCATGCTATCCATTTTTTAAAATGGATATGTTCTATTTTGTATTGTTTGTATGTGCAATAACTTTCAATAAATACAGATTAAACATAAAAAATGCTCTGCAACTACTCAGCACATTACCATGGACCTCAATGGGTGAGTTTGACAGGTGGTGCCACCTGTCAAACTCCACAGACCAAGGTAAAATTGATGCGGCTGAAGCATGTATTAAGCCCCACCTGGCTATGTTAGAATATAGGGGGGGGGGTGGTCAGCGTGCAATAAAACCACAGCTTAGCCGTCTGTTTTTTCCTCCTCCAATGGCCACCCATGTGGAAGATTCCTAAGACATAACCTGCTAGGATTTAGCTGATTTCATTTCTCCCACAAACAAGTCTAAGCTTCTAGTCAGTGGCAACCGGTGGGTTTTTTGTGTGGGGGCGGCCCCCCAGTCAGTCGGGTCACGGATGGCAACAACCACCCACTCCGGTCGGTCGGGTGGATCATGGGTGGCATCCCCCCCCCCCGGATCGTTCAGCCAGTAGGACCCCGCACTTGCCCCATCTCGTGGACAGCGCTCCGGGCGATGTTGGCTCCTCTCTGAGCTGTTGTCTCCAGCTGCTTCCTTGCTTCCCCTGCATCTCCTCCCTCCTCCTCCTGGCAGCCAATCCGACACGCTTCCTGATTGGCTGGAAGGAGAATCAGTGTTACAATAGCAAATATTCATTCACTATCGTCACACAACTGGGTGGGCTTGGAGCGCAGTGCACTGCGCCCTGAGCCCACCCTTTTTTGAAGCCTATTAGAGCCTCTGGCTCTAATCACGTGCTTCAAACCCCCTCCCCCATTGGAATTCATGCGTCCGTCACCTTGCATGCGCCTGTGTGCTCCTAATGGACAGGCCACCACTGCTTCTAGTGTTTCTTTTTTAGTCCAAAGACTGAAATTTTACAGACTGTTGAACAAATATTTTGGTCAGCCTAGACCTAACAAAAATCCTTGTGAAATCACTTAAAAAGGATATAGCATCCTTTTAATGACATTACATGAAGCCAGTGCCAAAAGTTTATTCCTCTGCTTGTCGAAAGGACCTTTGAACATTCCAATTCCAATTTTTTTAACCAGAAAGAATTTTATTATAGACAAAGTATAGACAGTTACAATACGTCAGGTATGCAAACCATTTTCATCAATCTTACACAGTCGAAGCATAGACAACAGCACGAAGTACATTACAGTAATTTTCCTACGATATAGGAAAAATTCACTAAAGTGTTCCTAAAAACAATCCAGATCCGACTGGTTTTATAAACAAGTTGTCAGACATTTTAAAGTCAGAAACCTGATTTTTTCTTTGTGATCTTCGTCACCACCGGACAGGTAATCCTCGTGTGTCCGCGTACGTTCCACTGCCTGCGTACTTAAGGTTACCCCCTCCCCCAAACTTCGTGCACTAATCTCGGTCTCCGAGATTATCCGAAGTTTTTTCCCACCCGAGTCCCGCGTCACGTGACGCGAGGTTCGGGTGGGTCAACACACTGCTATCACTTACTTATAAACGATAACATTGTGACTAAGAGGAAGGTCGGTTAGTCCTTCGCACAGCCTAACCGACGGTCCTCCTCCTCCCTCCTCTACGTCCCCTTCGTTCCT
>BLSH010190069.1:94018-123913 GCA_018402905.1 Glandirana rugosa
TAGTTTTACCGCGGCTACCGCACGCAAGGTGCGGAGATATACCACTTTTCTTCCCATTAAACTAGTGTTCGACTTGACACTCTCTTAAGTTTTTGCATTAATGCATTAATTTACATATCTGGTCTTTTGTGGATTACAACTCACTTAGTTTTATATTGACACAGTCACTTCCATTTTGATACATCCTTTGCTGACAGCTTATGAGTTAGGGGGAGTGACTCATCTGTCTTAGCACGCCACTTCCGGCTTGTCTGTCAGGCTATTGTTGCCGCTGACATCATTTCCGGGTCATTGTGTCACACTTCCCGGCTTTTCCTAGGATTCCTATGTCCTGATCACCCTGTCCTAATCACTGTTATTCTTCTCCCCTTCTTTACTTCATAATTAACCTCAATATGCTATATTAGGTGTTTTCTGGTCTATACATTTAATTACGTAATTACGTTTTTGAATTCTCTCACAGTTCAGCTTGTGATCAAATTACCCTTCTTTTCACCATATAGAGGCGTGGAACGCACGCCATCGGCGCCATTTTGATGATCAAAAGGCGACTTCCATTTTTGTGGCCCCCTACAGGGGGTCTATTGTTTTTTTCACAACACACTCTATAAATGGCATGGTAGGCAGGAGGGGAAATACCCCAGATGACGGCCAATTGAGCCAAAACGCGTCGGGTTTTCCCCATTCCTGCCATTTGTTATGAGCTCTGATTTTATTCCCAGCATGTGAGTATTTTTAATCCAGTATTGTCTATAATAAATTGTTAAACGGTATCACACGATTTTGGGTCTTTTCTCTCTCCATTTATACACACCCTGTTGGGATATCGGATTCCCCCTGGATGAGAGAACGGGAATAGTTGGAGTCATTTTTCCTGCCCATCTGTGTGTGCCAAGGACAAGAGGATACCCCTTTCAGGAGGAGCGGAACTTCGGTGCAGAGGACCATCCCTCTGGAGCCATTAGGAGATCCCCAGAGTCCTATTACTTTCCATATTGGAGGAATGTACCTGGAGTATAGAGGATCATCCCCCTAGGAACCACCAGGAGGTCCCCCAGACGTTCTTCTCTTCATTTCCAGTGGAGCAGATAACCAGGAGCCAGGATTGGATTTAAAACACCCGCGCCTGACCTACCAGGTTCTGGTAAGCTCACATCCATTGTTTTTTAAAACGGCTGAAGAATTTATATGTCCAAGCACCTTTCCTGAGTGAATCATTTTCTTATTGAAAGACAATTTTCATATACTATAGGCGCTGCATATTTTTATTTACTACATTCTTGGGACAATACAGATCTATTGTTTTGTGCGTGCTGCCATTTTAAATATCCTTAATCTATTACTTGCAATTTTTTATCAATATTTTTATTCATATTGTGTTTTAGTGAGCGCGGAATTTTTACCAGTTTTATACGTTGCCTGCTCTCA
The DNA here is from genome assembly GCA_018402905.1 of Glandirana rugosa. NCBI lineage: Eukaryota > Metazoa > Chordata > Amphibia > Anura > Ranidae > Glandirana > Glandirana rugosa. Next base: position 95,447 of record BLSH010190069.1, read on the forward strand.
CCGCTTCCTAATTGTCCTAACGCGTGGAAACAGCCGCATGGTCACAAGCTAACGCGTTTCGTCATCACATCTTTATCAAAGGGACAGTTGTTTGACATTTGCTACTGAGTGTTTATATTTATAAATATCAATAAGCTGTTTTAATTTGTCATTAGAGCTGCGTGATTCTGACCAAAATGAGAATCACAATTTTTTTGCTTAGATTAAAGAACACGATTCTTGCGGCGTAACATCTTACATATGCAAAAAAATTGGGCTAACAGCACTGTTTATTTTTTTTTGGAAGTGTAATTTTCCCCAAAAAAATTTAGTTTGAAAGACCGCTGCACAAACACCGTGTGACATAAAATATTGCAACAACCGCCATTTTATTCTCTAGGGTCTTTGCTAAAAAAAATATATAATGTTTGGCTATTCTAAGTAATTTAATTAGTAATTAAGCAACAAATGTAAGAAAAGATTTAGTCTTTAAATGGTTAAACTGACCTCTTCTCTACACCTGGAGTTCATTCCTTTGATAACTAGAAACATTTTATCTCTGTTTCTTTAATCAGCAATGTTCTCAGACTTGGCAGTCTGCCCAGATAGGAGAGACTCAAGTCGCTCCGACTTAGAAAAAGGTTTCTGGGGAGACTTCAGGTGACTTGCATTGACTTCTATTATTACAGTCAAGTCGCGCTCATTGGCCCCGCAAATCTCTCTCCATTAACTGCTCTGAAAATCGTGGTAATGCCTGATGGAGATCGCAGGGGGGTGAATGGAGATTACAATTTTATTAAGTGCAGCTATAATTGCCATACAAATATATATTTGTAATCAAATCTTTAGTATTTTTTGGCAATAACATGGTGTGGGATGTTACCATTATTTACGTTGCGTATCTGTGTGGGCTAGGATATATCAAGGTTACTTTGATATGTTTGTATTCCTTGTCTTTTTTTTCTGACATTTGTTATTGTGTCTTTTTATACTTTTTCAACTTCAATAAAGGAGATTAAACATAACATGGTGTGGGCGGATGTCTGTGAGTCACATGCTGTGGCACGCCCCTCCAGCCTGTGTCCTAGAATAAGAGAGAGGTGAAGTCTACATTAATCTACATGTAATATCCCACCCCATTGTGTTTAGCTGGTTAGTGGGCATGGAGGAGGAGGGAAGGAGTGGGCTGTCATTTACCACTCTGTATACGCCCACATGTGTGACTGTATAGTTACCATGGATGCTCAGATGTGATTGAGTGGAAATGCTCAGCATAGAAACTCACTGAAAACTGAGCATGTGCAGAGCTGCCACCACAGCTGCAAAATCCCTAGCTGAATTGGGGACAATAACAGAAGGTGGAGAGAGAGAACAGCAGGATCAACCAGGTCTGTGGCAGAATATAGAGAGCAAATCTCATAGTGACTGAGTGAGTATGAACAGCATGTAATACACCATTTATCGATAGTTTTTTATGATGTGGGTTTAGTGGCATTTTAAATGCTACTAGAAGACCTGAGCCTTTTTTTCTATTTTTACATTGATTATTGTCAGGAACAAAAAAATAACATTTGAAAAAAAAATGTATTTTCTTGTATGTAATTATGAAATATTGCAAAATTTTCATTGTACAATTTGTATCTTGGCTTAGTATCGGCTTTATTTCTGTATCACATGGTGCTTATATTTTAAGTTTGTATAAAAAGTATATCAAATGATTAGATATTAATTAATCTAGACAGGAAAAATAAATTGTGGGAATGATACAGATGATAAGACTAATAAATCCACATATTTAAATAACAAAGAAAAAAAAAACATGTTTAATGACATACTGTATCTTAAAAATCTGGAACTGAATTTCAGTAAGCAGCTATGCTAATCTCAGCTGTCACTCCGGCATTATTAGGAATACTGAGAATTATAGAAGTCAAAGGGTTAGTCAAGCAAATAAGATACAATGGACATATGGTATTCAGTCTGCCTGACTGGGCTTTTAACCACTTAAACGCATAATGAAATACTCCTCACACGGTTTTTCTTACTGTAAGTCTAGAGGCTTATCTAGGATTTTCCTTCAGCCTTATACATGTGTGTTCAGTACTACAAAGTACATAAGTAGAATATTGTAAATATATTTAATTTCTGGTCACTTGAGATCATTAAAATGCATCACTGGGGACTACTATTATTATTATGAATATACAAAGTTTCACATGGATAATTGCAAAGAAATGTGATATCTAGGCCAGAAGAAAACAAAATAACCAAACTCCAACCAGAGCTGTTTTGCATAGATTGGGAAAGGATTGGAACCTTGGTTTTTGTTGTGGTATGTGTCAATGTAGTGAAGATTTCCCTTCATTCCCTGTGTGGCCACCAGAAGAAGCAGATTGATTCTTTAATGGGGACACAGAATGCAATAGGATCACTTAAGGGCTTATGTACACACAGACTAGGTGGACCGCTGGATGTGGGAAAACGCTGCAAAATCGGTATTGCCGCGTTTTGAGGCCAGTAGTCAAAACGTCCCTATCCCGAGCGCAATTCTTTGGCGTTCAAGAGAGGGAGGTTGAACTTCATCTAACCGCAGTAGCTTCTAAACTCTTGTAAAAGCCTATATGTACATGGACACATAGGCTTGTATGGAGCTGAGTTTAGGAGCTTTGGCTTATTTATAATAGAAGGGAGAAGGCTAGAGCATCTGAGAGATTCAGGGACATTCATCATCACTACTCCCATGGTAATCTGCACAGGAAGTGAGGAGAAATCTCAAGGGCTTAGGCAGACATCAGAAATATGATGCAGCCCTTCCATACTTTATCCAAAGAAAAAAAAAGGAACCAGGCTTCTTTTTAAAATCTTCAGAAATTATTTTGGAATGGGCATATGGAAACCTATATTTTGTCATGCTCTTTATAAAAATGAGTCCAGGGAAAAATCCCCAACGCACACGTTGCCGTAATGGGTCCTAGGTAAGTGGGTGCTCCAGTGACCACCGGCTGGGGACCGGAAATACTCTAAGGAGCTAAGGATTTGCCACCTGTACACCAAGAATCTCCAAAAAATGGTCCGCAGCTTAATTCAATGACATCACAGCTTAAACAGCATGCTGTTTTAGCTATGATGTGATTGTTGAATAAAGCGTTGGACCCTTTTTTGGAGAGTCTTGTGGTGCTGTTGACATATTCTTCGTTCTTTAGAAAAATGAATCACAATTGATTGCAGAGAGATTATTTATTATGCAGATAACGCCAGACCCCTCACACCTATGCACTGAGCAATTGTCAAGAATAATGCCGTTATCGGATGCCAACTTTACTGCCAGTGTGTGGCTGGGCTTTTTCTTTATACCATCAGCAGAGAAGAGTGAAGATAGAAGCATGTGGATCTGTCGGGCCTGAAGATTCCAGAACTAAGACATGTAGTTCCTGTCTGTCCCCTAATCCATTCATAAATACACAGTACAGTTTGAGGATATGCTCAGTTGTAAACAGATCAGAAGTAGGTAGCCTAACTGTGCAGACATTATGAAGAGCTAACTGTGATTGTACATAAAGATGTGCATAAAGTGTATCCAAATCCTCCTTCGTTCAGGCTTGCAAAACGTCCTTTGACCGAGCGCTGCACCTGGCTAACATACACTCTGTTTGTAGTTTTTTCCCTGATTCCTATGGGCCCCAGAACAGCTCTGAGATAAGAGAGATGAAGCCTAGGTATGGACAACATGAGGATACCTAGTACATCACACAATAAAGGTAAGTGACTGTCTCAAGTTTAGGTTTAACCACTGCCTGCCGTCGTCTGATGGCGGCAGTCTGGCTCGATATCGCAAATCGCCGTCACGTGACGGTGGCTGCGAGATCGAGCATTGTGGGCGCGTGTGTATCAGGGGAGCCAGGGAGCGGGTAGGGCGGACTCGATGTCCTACTCGCGATTGCTCCCCTGCAGTGGCAGAATGGGATCCGTGTATGTAAACACATGGATCTCCATTCTGACAGGGGAGAAGAAGAGTGAACTTCTGTTCCCTATATATGGGAGCCTTGATCTCCTTCCCCCAGTCAGCCCAGCCCCCACACAGTTAGTAACACATCCCAGGGAACACAGTTGAGCCTTTGATCGCCCCCTAGTGTTAACCCTTTCCCTGCCTGTGACATTTACACAGTAATCAGTGCATTTTCATAGCACTGATCACTGTATAAATGTCAATGGTCTCAAAAAAGTGTCGAAAGTGTCCGTCATGTCCGCTGCAATGTCGCAGTACCGCTAAAAATCACAGATCACCGCCATTACAAGTAAAAAAAAATTTAAAAAATAATAAAACCCCCATAAATTAATTCTCATCATTCATAAACGTGGCAACTTTTGTGCAAAGCAATCAATATACACCGATTGAGATTTTTTTTTTACTAAAAATATGAGGAAGAATACATATCGGCCAAAACTGATGAATAAATTAGTTTTCTTATAATTTTTTTTGGATATGTATTTTAGCAAAATTAAGAAATATTGTGTTTTTTTTTTTTTTTTTGCAAAATTGTCACTCTTTGTTTATAGTGCAAAAAACAAAAACCTCAGAGGTAATCAAATACCACCAAAAGAAAACTCTATTTATGGGGAAAAAAGGACGTCAATTTTGTTTGCGTACAACATCTCACGACTGCGCAATTGTCAGTTAAAGCGGCGCGGCGCAGAATCGCAAAAAGTGCTCTGGTCCTAAAGTGGGAAATCCTTCCTGGGCTGAAGTGGTTAATTCTTTGGAATGGTGACTAATGCTTGCAAAGGCCCAACTCAAAGTATGACCAAACTAAATGAAATATGCAGTAGCCACTGACCAACACTAAAGAGCCATTTACTTCTATCCACCAAGGGAAAGCACCCATATGTGGGTCAGCAAAACATGTACATTTGATGGAGATGCCCAGACTGGGAACATTTGCTTGGCTTCGATGTGAAATCACATAATTAAGATACACATTTGTATGTTGAGATCATTCTGTTTTGCCGTCTGTTCTTTCAGAATTCATTGTGAGGTTATTTTCATCAGAGGGGAAAAAAAACACAAAAAGCTGCATTTTAAACCCAGCACAGGACAAATTGGTGAGCAGGACTGACACATGGAGGGGTTGTACATAACTTCTATTGCCAATTTAGGAGTCAAACTGGTGGAAATGCAAAAACTCACAGGCGTTTGGTTTTTAGGCTTATTCCCGTATGATTTCAAAGCATCAAATGTGCATTACACTAGAAAATCAATTCTTCCTTATTTGATTTTTTTTCAAACGCTTGCACTGGAGCTGTATTGCTTGAAATGCACATTGTAGAGATTGAAACTGTTAACATATTTTTTTTATTTTATACACCATATAGTGTATTCCTTCAATATTGGGGGACAGCAACTGTATTAATGTCTATGGCCTCTCCAACAAGCTAATAAAGTGTGATGGTCAGGAGCATAGGTGTGCGCAAAGGGCGTGCCAGGTGTGCCTGGGCACACCCTAATCACCCCATGTACATTAGCATTATTGCTCTGTGTACCAGCAGGAAGATGGGAAAGCTCTCCATCTTACCATCTCTGCAATAAGAAAAGTACTTACGCACTTCTCGTTCACTGTGCCGGCAGAGAAGTTGATCTCCCTGCCAGCGCCATATATATGTAGACACTATATGTGTTCTTGAGCTTAAGGCCTCATACACACGGGCGTATCTAAAAAAATAAACAAAACGTCGGGTCCGACGTCAAGGAAAAAAAGTCGACGTTTTTCGGCGTTATGCATTGGCGTTTTTGAGCGTTAGTGAGCGTCGGCGTCAATAGGCGGTTTTTAAAAAAAATCATCCCTCTGCTATTTTTCAACCTAAAAACGTCAGCGTCAAAAAAATGCTGGAAAACGCCGGTACAATATTAGGTGGCGTTTGTTGGCGTTAGTTGGCGTTTTGTGGCATTGGCGTCAAAAAACGTCAAAACGTTAAAGCCTCAGAACGTGATGGCCATGGGTTCTACTTTCTGCTCACTAACGCCGACGCCACCTACAGCTCAAAAACGCCAATGTTTTTATGGGGCCATTGACTAACATGGAGAGCTGCAAAAAACGCCAGAAAACGCAGGCGTCAAAAAACGTCCGTGTGTATGAGGCCTTATGGTGCACACCCTAATGCAATAGGCTGCACACACCTATGGTCAGGAGTCTATAAACTGTTGGCCATATAGTAAAACACCTTAACCAAATGCCACCCACATTTGGTACATTTAGTGCTAGCAGGTGGCACAGCAACATACTGATACGGTTTCTGGCTTTCAGTAGCACATGCCCCCTGCAGATCTGTGCTGTGATTAGACACAGCTCAAGTTTGTCAGCAGGTGACAGCCAATGATTTTGGCTGTATACCTGCTGATTGGCTGTGGCCAGTCACAACACACAGAGTTCTGTGTTTACAAACACAAAGAACATTGATCTGGCAGTTTCTTCTTCCTGAAATCAACTCTGAGTTCAGGGAGAAAAGACATCCAGATCCTGTGAGTAAAAGCAGCACACATTCATTTATTAGGCACACAGTTAACCCATTGAATGCCCTTCTGTCAAGCGTTAGTCCATTAGTACAGTACAATATTATCACTGATCACTGTATTAGTGTCACTAGCGACATCAGTGTCAGTCAGTGTCCCTCCCAGCCAGTGTCAGTTGGCACCAGATTACCCGCCACACTATCACGGTCGCACTATAAGTTGCTGCTCATTACTAGTATAGTGTCTGTAGCTGTGTAAATTCCAGTATGTAGATGTAAACCAATTAATATACACTCATTGGGAATATTTTTTTTTTCTTTTACCAAAGATATACAGAATATATTTTGGCCTAAATTTATAAAGAAATGTGATTTTATTGGATATGTTTTTTAACAGAAATTAGAAAATATAATTTTTTCAACATTTTTTGACTTTTGTTTATATAATAAAAATAAAAAACCCAGTGGGGATCAAATACCACCAAAAGAAATCTCTATTTGTATGAAAAAATGATATTAATTTCATTGGGGTTCAGTGTTGCATGACCGCGCATATGCCAGTTAAAGTAGCACAGTGCTGAATAGCAAAAATGCTGTGGTCATGAAGGAGGTAAAATCTCCCGGGGGTCAAGTCGTTAAAATTGTACTTGTACATTCTGGAGAAGAATAAAAACGCTTCTTCCAAAAGGTTGGGGAGAATAAGCGCCTTGATTATCTGCTGTTTGAGTTACAATAAGTTTTTTCCCCTGTGACCTTACATAAAGCATAAAACCCACACAGGAAGTGTGAAGTGTGAGCCTCTTTTCCATCTGTACTGAATTCATGCACACCCAAGGTTTTGCTGTAGTTGAACACTCAGAAAGTCTCACACATCCTCTCACATCCACAATGTGTCAGGCAATTGGAAAACACGCTGCATGCTATAAAATCGCTTTTCTAACACCCAACTTAATTTAATTTACCTTAGCAATTTTTTTTTTAAAAAAAGGGTCACACCGTGTTAATTTTGGCAGCAAATTTCGATTTCGTTTTAGTCTTAGGCTTGGTTCACATCTAGGCGATCTGACTTCAAGGGCGACTTTGCTAGGCGATTTGAACGCTACTTCAAGGCCTTCAGCCCAACCTCCATGCCAGGCGACTTTGCCTGTGGCCAATCAGAGAAGGGAGGGAGGGGGTTGCCTGGGTAATTCGGGGGGGTGGGGATCCGACTTGGAGGCGACTTCCATTGAATTCTATGGGCACAAGTCAGAAGTCGCCTTGAAGTAGTACAGGAACCTTTTCTGAAGTCGCCTTGAAGCTGGAGTGACTTCAGTCGTGTATATTAAGACGGCTCCCATTCATTTCAATGGGATTTCAGATGTCAAGTGACTTGAGGCGACACAAGTCGGATCGCAAGTCGTCTAGGTGTGAACCGGCCCTTAGTGCCCATTCACACAGGGGCGACTTGCGCTCTGACTTGTGTCGCCTAAAGTCGATTGACATTTGAAATCCCATTTAAGTGAATGGGAGCCATCTTAACCACTTGCCGACCGTCAATCGGCAATTGACGGCGGCAAAGTGGCTCTGTAACGCGGATCGCGCCTAGTGAGCGCGCGCGCGCCGCCGGAGGCGCGCCCGCGCGCTCACTGTGTCTCTGGGGAGGGCCGGGGAGCGGGTGCGGCGGCTTCGATTGCCGCCGGCTACCCGCGATGGCCCCCCCGGAGCGAAGGAGCGGAGGTCCGTGTAAGTAAACACGGACCTCCGCTCTGTGTGAGGGGGAAGGGCTGTGATCACAGCCTTCCTGTACATGAAGGCTGTGACCACTTCCCTTCCCCAGCTAGGGCAGTCCCCCCACAGTTAGAACACGCCCAGGGAACACAGTTAACCCTTAGAGCGCCCCCTGCAGGTTAACCCCTTCACTGCCAATGGCATTTACACAGTAATCAGTGCATTTTTATAGCACTGATCGCTGTATAAATGCCAATGGTCCCAAAAAAGTGTCAAAATGGTCCGACATGTCCGCTGAAATATCGCAGTACCGCTAAAAATCGCAGATCGCCGCCATTATTAGTAAAAAAAATAAATAAATAAAAACCCCAAAAATGAATTCTCATCACCCGTAAGCGTGACCACTTTTGCGCAAACCAATCAATAAACGCCAATTGTGATTTTTTTTTATCGCAAATATGTGGAAGTATATAAATCGGCCAAAAACGGTGAAAAAAAATGTTTTTTTATATTTTTTTTTTTTGGATTTGTATTTTAGCAAAAAGTAAGAAATTTGGGTTTTTTTTGCAAAATTGTCGCTCTTCTTTTGTTTATAGCGGCGATCAGAAATGATGCAGAGGGGATCAATTACCACCAAAAGAAAGCTCTGTTTGTGGGAAAAAAAGGACGCAAATTTCGTATGGGTACAACGTCGCACGACTGCGCAATTGTCAGTTAAAGCGACGCAGCGCCGAATCGCAAAAAGGGCTACGGTCCTAAAGCTGGAAATCCTTCCGGTCCTTAAGTGGTTAATGTACACTACTGAAGCTGAAGCGACTTCAGAAAAGGTTCCTGCACGATTTCAAGGCGACTTCAATCCAACTTGTGCCCACAGAATTCAATAGATGTGGCCTCCAAGTTGGATCTCCCATCTAAATGGAAGCAACTGTACAGTGAAAAGAAAAGAATTCATCCAGGGCAACCCCCTCCCTCCCTTCTCTGATTAGCCACAGGCAAAGTCGCCTGGCATGAAGTCGCATTGTAAGTAGCCTGAAGTCGCGCTGAAGTCGCCTAGCAAAGTCGGGTCGCCCCTGTGTGAATGCAGCCTAAGTCTTAGTACTAAAATGGCATTTTAAGTTTTAGTCCCATTTTAGTCTTCTGCAATTGTTTTAGTCGTATTTAGTCTCCAGTACATTTTAGTTGACTAAAACTCATTTTAGTCGTCTAAAATCGAATGGGTTTAGTTAAATTGTAATGCATTATTTAAGCATTTCTTTACAATTTCCATTGTGTTCCATACGCTGGAGTGAAAAATCAAATCTGTTATTATTTATGGTATTGAGGTATGAACATTCATATAGACCAGTGATCATTTTGAAGTCAAATTTCAATTTAGTCTTAGTCTTTTGACTAAAATGCCAGTTTAGTTTTAGTTGTATTTTAGTCATCTCAATTGTTTTCGTTTTAGTTGTATTTTAGTCGACTAAATTGGTATTACATTAGTAGACTAAAATGTTTTAGTCGATGAAATTAACACTGCACACAAAGCTAAATTTTTGTTGCATTTTCTGTGTTGCATGACCATAAAAGCAGTAGTATCTGCCCCATCAGGTCCAAAATGGTGCCCAGGGGCATCATTTCTTGTACTCTGGTCAGCCACTGTCAGAGTACGGAAAGTTGGCAGAGGTAGTACAACTCCCATGAGTCACTACAGCTTTGCAAAGCATTTGAATCTGCCCTTCTGCATATCTCAGCAGCTCTGTTTGCTCACCAGCCAATCAGACTCAATGACTGAGCTGGATGCTACATCGAGTAACAAAATTGCCCACAGGAAAAAAGATACATTTAGGATATTACTAGACATGTAACTGCTTCTACTTGCAGCAGCCAAGATCCTGTGGAAAAGCAGGGTAAGTACATATTCATACCCTGCATACTGGTTCATGGGTGTGGAGGAATTTCAAGAGCAAAAGAATAGTATTAGGCTCTGTTTCCACTACTGTGAGTTGTTATGCGACTTGACACATGTGAAGTCGCATGACAAGTCAAAATCTATGTATTTCAATGGTCCCCGTTCTAATTGGTACGATTCAAGTTGCAGCGACTCCAGCGACAAGGTTTTTGCACTACTTTGTTCCAACTTTTGATGTAACTTTGAGTGTAAAGTTGGATCAAAGCTGCACTCAAAGTCACATTAAAGGTGCACTGCAAAGTCGCACTCAATCGCGCGACTTTGGGGTCGCAATAGTGGAAACCCAGCCTTAGGCCCCTTTCACACTTGTGCGATTTGAAAGTTGCGCAATTTTACAGCGATTTTGATGCAACTTGAAGCAATGCCTGTGTAATCTATGGAGTCTATGGACCTCAAAAAAATACAAAAAAATACATATTTGGGGGGAACACCCTACCAAACGCATGGTGCTGCTTGTAAAAACCAATAGACAAAAAAACGCATATTACAGCGCACACATGATATATACGCCTACCAGGCTGTTTAACCCGTCCAGATCCGCGCTATAGCCAAAGTACGGCTCCAGCGCGGATCTGAAATGCCGGGTGGACGTCCATGGACGTCCTGGCCATGTGCGCGCTCGATGTCCGCCCCGCGATCCCCTGTCAGACCTGCAGAACGGAGAAGAACCGTTGTAAACACGGCGGTTCTCAGTTCTGTGACAGGGGACATAACAGATCTACTGATCCCTGTCGCTGGGATCAGTTAAATCTGTTATGTCCCGACCAGCCCCGCCCCCCCACAGTTAGAACACACCCAGGGAACATTGTTAACCCCTTCACTGCCCCTGCTAGTTAACCTCTTCACTGCCAATGACATTTATATAGTAATCAGTGGACATTTCAATTTCTGATCGCTGTATAAAAAAAAGTGTCTAAAAAGTCCGACATAACCACCGCAATATCGCAGTCCCGATAAAAATCGCAGATTGCCACCATTACTAGTAAAAAAAACAAAATAATAAAAACGTCATAAATCAATTCCCATAGTTTGTAGACGCGATAACTTTTGCGCAAACCAATCAATATACGCCGATTGCAATTTTTTTTTTACCAAAAATATGTAGAAGAATATATATCGGCCAAAACTGTTGAATCATTTTTATTTTTTACATTTTTTTTTGGATATTTATTATAGCAAAAAGGAAAAAATATTGGGTTTTTTTCAAAATCATCACTCTTTGTTTGTTAATAGCGGCGATCAGAATTGACGCAGAGGGGATCAAATACCACCAAAAAAAAAACTCTATTTGTGGGGAAAAAAATGATATAAATTTAGTTTGGGTACAACGTCGCACAAACGCGCAATTCTCATTCAAAATGCACAGCGCTGAATGCCAAAAATTGGTCTGGGCAGGAGGGGGGTTTAAGTGCCCAGTAAGGAAGTGGTTAAAAGCATCTAAACGTATATAGCAAAAAATGCAAAAATACGGGGGTTTGGTCACACTAAATGGCCATGAAGTGCTTAAGCCCACTGACTGCTGCAAAGTACCCCGTTTCTTTGAAGTCACTGCGACTTGAAGTCGCACAGATATGAATGGCACTCATTGAAAATCATGGGGTGCGACAAGTCGCACAAGTGTGAAAGCGGCCTTCCATATAAAACAACATTTATACTTTCTTCACCTTCTTTTACGCTTAACAGATTCTGAGCTTAAGGCCCCTTTCACACTTGTGCAACCTGAAAGTCGCACAATTTAGCTGCGATTTTACCACAATTTTGATGTGACTTTAAGCAATGCCTGCATAATACTGAGGTCTATGGACCTCAAATCGCATCAAAGTCGGACCAAAGTAGTGCAGGGACTACTTTGAAGTCACTGCAACTTAGTTGCACAGATATGATTGGTGCTCATTGGAAATCATGTCAGTCCCAAGTCGCAGGACAAGTCACACAAGTGTGAAAGGGGCCTTGAGACACCTTTCACACGGTCGCGACTTGAAAGTCGCACAATTTTGCCGATTTTGAGATTTGTATGCGTCTTTGAGGGTTTAACATTGAAGTCTATGGACCTCAAGTTGCATCAAAGTTGGACCAAAGTAATGCAGGGACTATTTTGAAGTCAGCGCAACTTGAAGTCGTACAGATATGAATGGGGTATGACTTGTCATGTGACTTTGTAGTCCCAAGTCACACAAGTGTGAAAGGGGCCTGAAGAATAACTGCAACCAAAATTTTCTTTTCTGGTTTTGGATAGGGTAAGGAAGGGTTAGAGCTTGATTTCCTGTCCCATATACACTACTGGAAGTAGAAGGAAATTTCACCCTTCTTAGATAGTAATCACCGGAACAGGTGTTCCCATTGAAAAATTTCCCTTCCCCTCCTGTTCTGGTAACAACTGTAAAGCTGGCCATAGATGGCTCCAATCTCGAGATTCAAATTATGTATGGGCAGGCTGAATGCACCCAAGTCGATTGATCGATCAGCTTGTGTACAACCAGCCTGTCGGATTTTACATGTGATTATTGCTAGCAGCTATTATAGCCACTTAGCAGTAATCACTGTTACATAGTTAGCCAGGTTGAAAAAAGACACAAGTCCATCTAGTTCAACCAATCAAAAAAAAAAAAAATATATATATATATATATAAAAAAAATACAATCCCTTATACAATCCTTCACCCACAGTTAATCCAGAGGAAGGCAAAAAACCCAAGCAAAGCCATGATCCAATTTGCTATAGCGGGGGAAAACATTCCTTCCTAATCCCCCGAGAGGCAATCAGATCTTCCCTGGATGAATTTTACCTATAAATGTTATTACCCAGTTATATTATTTACATTTAGGAAAGAATCCAGGCCTTTTTTAAAGCAATCTACTGAGCTGGCCAAAACCACCTCTGGAGGAAGTCTATTCCACCTTTTCACAGCTCTAACTGTGAAGAAACCTTTCTGAATTTGAAGATTAAATCTTTTTTCTCTAGACGTAAAGAGTGCCCCCTGGTCCTTTATGATGACCTTAAAGTAAATAACTCAAAACCAAGTTCACTATATGGACCACTTATGTATTTGTACATGTTGAGCATATCCCCCCTTAATCTCCTCTTCTCAAGAGAGAATAAATTCAGATCCTCTAATCTTTCCTCATAGCTGAGCTCCTCCATGCCTCTTATTAGTTTGCCCTTCTCTGCACTTTCTCCAGTTCCCAGATATCCTTTCTGAGAACTGGTGCCCAAAACTGAACTGCATATTCCAGATGAGGTCTTACTAATGATTTGTACAGGGGCAAAATAATGTCTCTATCTCTGGAGTCCATACCTCTCTTAATACAAGAAAGGATTTTGCTTGCTTTGGAAACCACAGCTTAGCATTGCATGCCATTATTAATCTTATGATCTACCAAAACCCCCAGATCCTTCTCCACTATGGATTCCCCCAGTTGTGCTCCCCCTAGTATGTATGATGCATGCATATTCTTAGCCCCCAAATGCATAACTTTACATTTATCAACATTAAACCTCATTTTCCACACAGTCGCCCAATTAAACAGTACATTGAGGTCTGCTTGTAAGTTGGAGACATCCTGCAAGGAAGTTATTCCACTGCATAGCTTGGTGTCATCTGCAAACACTGAAATGGTACTTTTAATCCCAGACCCTATATCATTTATAAATATATTGAAAAGTAAGGGTTCCAACACTGAACCTTGGGGTACACCACTGACAACCTTAGACCATTCAGAGTCCCCAGCGGGGATGACTCCCCCCACCCCAAGAACACAATGATTCTGCAGGAGGGATTTCCCCATCGACACAGACTGTGCTGGTGGAGGAATCAAGCGATTGGTTTGCAGGAAAGAAAATCGCTCCAGCTATGGCCTGCTTAAGCTTTTATTTTCCCACCACATTATATCCTGGAATTAATGGGCATCAGGACAAGAAGAAAAGAGAAATTTCCTTGTTGGGAGTTTCGCCCATACTATCCAAAATACAATATATATATTTATTTGCCTGGAGTCTTACTTTACATTTCTTACTAGTCTGTTGAAACGCATGATTTCAGATGATGGCGATTTACCACTTACCACATATAATTTTACATGAAAAGATGAAAATTACTCACTTGAATAATAAATAAGCCACAGTACAAATACTTTGCAAAATCAGAAATGCCAGGAAAACACTACTGGACAAACAGGAGGTTTGAGCTGTGCTTGAAGGACAATGTGAAGCCAATTCCTGGTGAAAAATAATAAAAAGAGCACCATTCAGAGGAAAGATATTAGACTAATAACAAGCAAATGTTAGAGTAAGAAAGCAAGGTCATTCAAAGAAGGAGCAAATTAAAAAGAGTGAAATGGATGGACTAAAGGCGGAATGAATTTAAAAGCTATTTAAATTGTTTTTAAGGCCCTTTCACACTTGTGCGGCCTGAAAGTTGCACGATTTCGCTGCGATTCTGATGTAACTTTAAGCAATGGCTGTGTAATCTTGAGGTCTATGGACCTCAAATTGCATCAAAGTCAGACCATAGTAGTGCAGGGACTACTTTGAAGTCACACAGATATGAATGTAAATCATGGGGTATGACTTATCATGCGACTTTGCAGTCCCAAGTCACAGGACAAGTCACACAAGTGTGAAAAGGGCCTTAAAAGGAATAAAGTAACACATAAAGGTGGATTAACTAAAGGCAAATAGACTGTGCACTTTGCAAGTGCAGTTACTCAAGAACTTAGAAAATGAGGAGAAGCTCTGCTGACTTCCATCATCCAATCATGTGCAAGCAAAAATGCTTTTTTTAAAATTACCTTTGCATGTGATTGGGTATTTTTTGCGAAGTGGAGCAACTTCACTTACAAAATGCACAGTCTATTTGCCTTCAGTAAATCAACCCCAGAGACTGTAATGTGGGAACCATAAGGTACCTTTTCCTTTGTTCCCAAGCTCTGCCCGATACTTTGATCCAATAATGAAGACACCATGAAATTCCTATATAAATACAGACTTTGTGAAAGCCACAAATTTTGGGCTATGCAAGCCCTTATGTGGCTGAAATTGGGCCTGGTGATTTATTGCTCAGGCATCAAAGCACTACTAAGTGGAAGGCAGAGGGTAGTGTACACTTATAACAACCTCAGCTGGAACTACCAAGTTTTATTGTGGCTTTCACAGCAGATTATAATAACTGATTGTACCAGGAAAGTAAAAGCAAGCCCTTGCGTTACTCTATAATTTGGTAGTTATAAGGTTCCATTCACATCTAGGCATTGCTATTTTACAGGTGTTTTTTGGGCGTTTTTTTCCAGGCGTCTTTTCTGGCATTTTTGCTCAGGCGTTTTGAAGTTGACAAGTCATGTACTTTTTTGAGCGACGGGCGTTTTGCTTAAGGCGACAATGGGATTCGTCTCGTTGGGCATTTTTAGAGCTGAGGCTTAGAGCAGAAAAACAAACAGTGAAGAATGACGCCAGTGGTTGGGAACAATTTGTGGGAAAGGTCACTGGATAACTATAACACAGTCAAAAAAAAAAAAAATTATATATATATATATATATATATATATATATATATAGTCCATATAAAAAAAGTTCATATATGAATATATGGGTTATCCTCTGATACACCAGCAGACAGGGGCAGCAACCTGGAGAGTATAAGGAGCTCTGTAGAGGAAGAAAAAATGGAACAAGGTGTGTCAGACCTAAGTGCAGTATATCAGGAATAGCAGTTTATTAAGAACAATAAGCAAACTCACATTATTGTCTTAAAAAACAGGCATATAGATAGTACAGGGACTGAGCAGCTGTGTCACATATCCTCAGCGTGTCCGGTAATCAAATGCGATGGGATGGAGAAGGAGGAAGGGGTGACTGGCCAGCCGCCTGCAACCCGCTTGGTGGCGTGTATACAGTCGTGGAACGCACAAGCACTGGAAATCGTAAGCCGAGGATCCAGTGAAACCGAAAATGACGTCAGCTTTTATATCAGCCAATAGGGTGATGCGTTTCAATGCATCTCGCATTTTCCTGAAACGCCTTGATGTGAATGGAGCGTAAGAACCAGAACATTGTTGTCATGGTTGCCTGGACTTCTACATTTTTGCCTTTTATCACAGAGCTCTCTACTTTTGGTTCTTACTCACTCCCTCGGCTAAAGAAGGAGCTGCTTGCATTAGAACTGAACTGTTTGAGTCATATGTGTAGAAGGAAAGATTTACTGGAAAAACTCTTCTCTAGATAAGTGTGGATTAGTTGGAACCTTAGGGAAAAAAATGGCACTGTGATCTCTACTTGATCTGACCATATAAATAACAAGTCATTTGAAGGCCCCATTCCCAGTTGCAATTAAAGGCTATAGTGCGAAGTTTGGGGGCAAAATTCAAAGGATTCCTGTGGACAAAATGACAGGTCTTAGCAAATATCTGTGCCTACTCAGCCTATACAAAGCAATGACACGCTGATGCCAACAGTAATTGTCTGTGGATGTTTGGATGTAATCTGACATCCCATGATTTAAGGACAGGTGTTCATAGGTAGACAAATATCTGTCGCTAATCACAGCTTTTAACTGGATGTGCAAACAGACATGGACAGTGGCGGCTGCGGTCAGGATGCTATTGCTTTGTATAGTCTGAGCAGGCACAGGTATTTGCAAACACTTGCAATTCTGGCCAATGGAATCCTTTGATTTTGGCGCCGCAAACTGCATTATAACTCTAGTTACAAGTGTGAATGGGGCCTCATTCTTTATAATGCAAAAGAGTAGTAAAAGTGTTTATTTTGTGTGTCTGTTATTTTTTAAGCTAATCATTTTGCATAAAAGGTATGTATACATAATGTAAAAATCCCATTTTCAGTTTAATTTAATTTGAAAAATGTGTGATTCTTTGGTGAAGAAAAAAGTATACATTTTATAAATGAAAAACTCCTTCAACTAGAAAACTGTAAATAGCAAAAAAAAAGTTTCACAACTGACTTCTAATGAAAAACAGACAAGGCTATAGGGCAGACTTTCTCGACCATTTCAACACTGAGGAACCCGTGAAATAACTTTCAGGTCTCAGGGAACCCCTGCTAAAAATAACTATATCTCCAACTCACGATACATTCGTGTGATGGTCAGTGGGAAGAATGCTCCTTACACTTGTGGTCATTGGAAAAAATGACCCCGTTACAGAAAGCTAAAAAGTTTATTGGTGTCAGTGGGAATTTATCTGAGAGGCAGAAATTGACCATTGCTCAAGGAACCCCTAGCAACTTCTGGAGGAACCCTAGAGTTCCATGGAACCCTGGTTGAGAAACCCTCCTATAGGGCATTGAACAGATCATTTGTTGGGATAGCAGTCCATTTTTATTTTGCCATAGCCACATTTTAAAACAAAAATATTCATTTTAGTTACAGAGTAACTTGTTCTGTCATCTCACCGAACTTTTGACCAGGTCCTGCAGGCTTCTCTTTATTTTGATGAAATCCTCCTTAACTTCCTTGGAAGAGGTTGGATTAGGGGAAGAACTTGCGGTTTCCTTTGATGAAGACAGATTTTTGGCCTTGGCAGCAATCTTGCGAACTTCACTTCTATAAAAGGATTATTGAGTGAAAGACCAGAATGCACCTCACATATGTTTTATAGCCTAGCTTATTCTTTCTCCAAATTATCAAATTTTCCCATATACAGTGCTTGAAAAAGTATTCGTACCCCTTGTTCATGTTACAACCAAAAACGTAAATGTATTTCATTGGGATTTTATGTGATAGACCAACACAAAGTGCCACATAATTGTGAAGTGGAAGGAAAATGATAAATGGGTTTCAAAATGTGGAACATTTCAAGGGGTGTGAATACTTTTTCAAGGCACTGTACAGACTAAAGCTGCGATTGTTGTACAACTGCACGTCCAACTTTTCCCAAAATAAGCTGTCCTTGATTTTGTCTAGCGTACTAACGGGAGTAAAGTTATTGTTCAACAAATGCGAACGTAGTGAAGTGCTACGAACGTATAAAGAGGAACTTCCGTTTTCGTGCGTCACCCTTTGGGCCCCTTCCGCTAATTTCATGTTTACCCGACCGAACACTTCTGGCCATGCGTGTTTGTACTTATAACTTTTGTTTGTCCAACTTCTGTACAGACGAGCCGAAAATTGGACGACACCTTTCTAGTCTGCTCATACAACTTTTGTTGGACGATAATTGAAAATCGGCTGTGGAATGGAGCGTACTAACGGTCAGATTATTGTACGACAGGCTGTTGTGCAACAATTTTAGGCCGAAAATTGAACCGTGTGCACGGGCCTTAATTGTCAGACAAAAAAGGTAATTTTAGACATAATCTGGCATTGCGATGTTGTAGTAGGGGGCACCTGGCCCTAGAAGAACTCTTTGCTTGTAGGTTATATGCTTTCTATTGTTTGCATGGATTTACTGTGCTCCTGTTTTCTATGACAACCCATAATGTCATGTTTGTTTATTCCATTAGACAGGAAGCTAAGCAGGCAACCGATGTTAGTGACTCTCTGTACTTTGTAAAGCGCTGTGAAAGGTTTCGGCTCTATATAAATGTAGTAAAGTAAAATAATATTTGCTCAGGTACAATATGCTGCTTAAAGTGATTGTAAACAATCATCTTGTTTTCTGTTAAAAAAAACAATCATCTTGTAAAACAACCCATTCCGTTTAAGGCCACTTTCCACAATGAAACGTTTTTCAGGCGCTTTTGCTCTAAAAATATCACCTGTCAAGTGCCTAAAACGCCCCCATGCACCCCAGTGTGAAAGCCCGAGTGCTTTCACATAGGGGCGGTGCTCTTGCAGGATGTTAGGAAAAGTCCTGAAAGCAGCGTCTTTGGGGCAGGGCGGTGAGCGGTGTATACACAGCTCCTCCATCGCCCCTGGCATTAAAATCAATGGGCAGCGTTTCCGAAGCAGCTCAACACCAATTCGGAAGCGCAGTGCGCCGGCACGTTTAACCCCTTTTTAACCTCTTGTGGGGGGTTAAAGGCACCCCGACACCACCTGCATAGCGGCGCCGTAGCGCCACTATAACAGTGGAAAAGCGCCGCTGAAACTAGCTGAGCTTTACCACTACCGCGCCCCCCCCCCCTCGGCCCGGTATGAAAGTGCTCTAAAATAGAAATGAAAGGCAAAACATTTGTGTATAGATTTAAAAAAAATATATAAGTACCTTTCCCCCCTTTTTATCACATTCCCTCTGTTCTCAGCTGCATAAGAGCCGGGGGAGGAGAAGCAGCAGCACACTGTGCTTCCCAGTGAATGGCTGTGCAGGGTCAGCACAGCAAGAGAACTGACCACAGTGTGTTCTCCTGCTTAGTGTGGTCAGTTTTTAATAGGAAAGCAGAAGGACTGGCAAGAACACAAGGGATTTCACATAAAGGAAGCAATACAAAGAGAACAGGATACTTCCCCATACAAGTACATGGTACGGCAGGCACATATCAGGAATATGAAGTGTTGGGATAACAAACGCTTTAAAGCCCATCTCCAACTCAAGTTGCCATCTTTCAATAGAGTGAGTAAGGGGCAGAATTTCTGTGAAGAAGTGACAGCAATAAAAACCTGACTGATGTGCTAACCCTTCCCCACACTGCTAAATAAAGTGTTTTTGCTGTTGTCCCAGTTATCACCAGAGTGGTGTGTTGTCACTTTGTGTACTTCTCATATGAGACTACTTTACTAATGATGTAAAAAAAGAAGAAAAAAAACAGTATTGTATTTATCTATTATCTATTCTAACAGCTATGAATAAACTGTAACGTAGCAAGGCAAAATAAAAAAAAAAATTGCCACTATTTATGGCTAAGTGCACTTGTTGCACATGAAGCACCCCACCCCCACCCCCCGTCCACCTTCTGTAAAATGATGATAAAATGATGATTTCCCCACTAATAACCTGATGAAAGTGGCTCTAAAGTTGAAATGTTTTTACCTTAATGCATTCCATGTAAAACATCCCAAGGCTTGTTGTGGCACCTACCCCCAACCCCCCCATCACTTACTTGTGTCCTCTCATGATCCAGCGCAGTCCTGTCTGAGAGCAGTGGGGGCATAGGTGTGCACAGCCTATGTGCACCAGTGTTCATTTTGTCAACGAAAACGTTTTCGTGAAAGATTTTGTCAGCTGCATTTTACAGTGATGAAAAAGAAACGAAAAGTACAGCACATTTTTATCCACTGACGAAAAGACCTGAGAGTGAGAGCAGCACTGTGCATTACAGGCCAGCCAGGCTGAGACCCAACTCCTGACGAGAGGACCACGCCGCCAGGTGCCCAGAGCAGAGTGCAGACCGAGTTTATGATAATTAAGGGTACAATTACAGCAGGCCTGAGGTCTGAGGCCCCTCAGACCACTATCCGTCCAGAGCACACTGTGCAACTGTGCATTATAGGCCTCCTCTGACCACTGGCAGTGGCATCTAGAGCACTGTGCATTACAGGCCATCCCTCAGACCACCATCCAGCACTGTGCAGCATTAAGGGCCTCCTCAGACCACTGTCCAGAGCACTATGCAGCATTAAAGGTCTCCTCATCAGACCAGCGCCCAGAGTACTGTGCAGCATTACAGACCTCCTCAGACCACTGTCCAGAGTACTGTGCAGCATTACAGGCCTCCTCAGACCACTGTTCAGAGCACTGTGCAGCACTACAGGCCTTCTCAGAGCACTGTCCAGAGCACTGTGCAGCACTACAGGCCTCCTCAGACCACCGTCCAGAGCACTATGCAGCATTACAGGCCTCCTCAGACCACTGTGCAGCATTACAAGCCTCCTCAGACCACTCTCCAGAGCACTATGCAGCATTACAGGCCTCTTCTTCCTCAGACCACCATCCAGAGCACTGTGCAGCATTACAGGCCTCCTCAGACCACTGTCCATAGCACTATGCATCATTACAGGCCTCCTCCTCAGATCACGGAACAGAGCATTGTGCAGCATTACAAGCCTCCTCAGACCACAGAACAGAGCACTGTGCAGCATTACAGGCCTCCCCGGACTACCGTCCAGAGCACTGTGCAGCATTACAGGCCTCCTCTGACCACCACCTAGAGCGGCTAAATCTGTATCTGTGAGTTTGTTCAAACTTTAATACCATAAATAATAACATATTCAATTTTTTTACTCCAGGAGTATATAATGAGTTCGGAAATTCTAGAGAAATGTTTAAATAATGCATTACAATTTAACTAAACACATTTGATTTTATTCAACTAAAATACGATGACTAAAATGGGACTAAAACTAAAATGGCATTTTAGTCAAAGACTATGATTAAAACTAAAACACTTGCAGAAAACTAAAATGGGACTAAAACTAAAATGTGCACCCCAAAACTCAAACACACATGCCTTTCTCTGCAGCCTCAGCTGCGCTGGACAGTGAATGAATGGGAAGTGCTCTGTGCTGAGCAGCTTCCTGTTCATTCACAAACTGAAGCATAGTAAAGTTTACTATGCTTGAGTCATGAATGAACACAGTGAGTGATTGTGCGTTCACTGTGTTCATTTAGAAAAGGAAGCGGCCGGTAAATGACATATTGACTAGCCCTTTCCCCCGCTCTCTCATCCTGAAACATCCCCCGCAGCAGCCGAGGGGAGAGGAGAGAAGAGAAAGGAAGCCATCAGCACTGGATCAAGATGGGGCTCAGGTAAGTATTAGGGGGGTTGCTACACACAGAAGGTTTTTTATCTTAATGCATAGGATGCATTAAGATAAAAAAACCTTCTGCCTTTAGAATCACTTTAAATTCTCTAGTGGTCCCTCTGGACTGGTGAGCCTAGGGGAAGTTTCCCCTGATGGCCCTATGTGAAATCAGTCCTGGTTGTATCAAATTGCACAGTATATAGTGGTGGTTGAAATAAAAATCTGAAATTCTGGAAACTCAGGTGAAGGGAAAGAAGTGTTTTTTTGTAGGTAAGAGTCTCACTCCAAAAAAATTGGAGACCTGAAAAGAGGGGTGAGTTTTCTTTAATCCCCGGTGGCCTTTGACATGTGTGTATCCACATGTGCGGAGAGGACAAAAAGGTTTTGCTGATAATGCGCACCATGGGCAAAGACAGAGGCAGTCACAAATTTAGGGAGAAGAACCCAGGCCTCGACATAACACAAGCATGTACAAGTAACATCTGTATTTGTCAGCGTTAGGGCTTGTTCAGACATGGGGCCAGTAAATGCAGGCAGTTAAGCTGCGGTTTCACTGCCCACCCCCCCCCAACTGCCCACCTAAACAAAGGACATGCGCTGAGGGCTGTATACATGCCATGGCCCCCATTAGAGCGGGTGGCAAGGAGGCAATGCCTCCCAGCCGCCTGCCAACCACCCTCTGAGAAAAGTAATCAATTGCAGGTCACCTTTCACAGGGGTGGCAAGGGTTGCCATATGTCTAAACGAGCCCTTACTATTTATGAGAACTCTGCTTTAAAATAGTCATTAGTAAATAGAAAACTTCCCCGGGGAAGGAAAAGTAAAATTATAAATAGACTTTAATAAGTGTCATGCTTTCCAAGGTCGTTTTACATTAACTTTTGCAGTCCTTCCCCCGAGTCTTAATATGCAGATTCGCTAGCAAGAGAAATCACAAGTAAATAAGATATAGATGCGGCTGCACACAAATCAGTGGCACTATGGCCTATGGGTTAAATAATGCGCACATGCATTAAAAAGGAAAATCTTGCCCAGCCTGTGCCAAGGCAAAGCCAAAGGGTGAGTTACTGACCTGTACATTAATTTGCCAATTTAGAATATGAATATCATGTCACTTCAGTATTAGTTTTATAACATCATTTCTGACTATAGACAAATATATGGGCTCATGAACTAGAAGAAATATGCAGAATAATTGCCACTGCTGCTTTCATAAGAGCAGCTTGCCATAGAGCTAGAATGAAGGGATATATAACATTCCTGTAATCCTAAAATGAAAGTGGTGGTGGATACAGGAAAGGGAGCACATCAGCAAAAATCTGCTAAGCCCCCATTCACACTTGAGCATTTTTTGCTTGTTTTTCTATGTACGCTCAATCACCCTTTGCTAGAAAAAGGATGAGTTTTTTTTTCCCACCATATTCAGATGTGTTTAGCCCCATAGACTTTTATGGGATTGCCTGGGAATGCGCAATCTCCTCCCCTTGCCCAGCCCAGGAAACAAACACCTGAAGCTTGATACATATGTAGCACCCTCTAGTGCTGGAAGTATAAATATGTTTTCCTAGTACAGTACGTTTATCCAGGCTTGGCTGGCAGCCAAGTCTGTCTGTTTTTTTGTCTTGGTTTGGGCAGAAATCCAGGGAGAGCTGGGTGACTCACAGGCAGCATCACTGAACCCCCCCCCCCCCCCCCATTTCTTGAATGTTCTGGTGTCTTCTAGCAGAGTGGGAGTGGAGGTAAGGTAGAGCTGTCTGGAGTATTCTGAGAGCCCTGACCAATCCCCAACTTGGATTGGAAAGGGGTAGGCCCCCTCAAATACTCAGGGTCAGCCCAGCTGGGGAGGAGTTGTTTGGATGGAAGCTAGAGATGGAGTGTTAGGCTGTCGTCGTCTTTGAGGGAGCTCCCTAATCTGGGGGGGGGGGGGGGTGGACTTGGGCTTGGGATCAGGTGCGGACGGGACCTTCCTAAAACCACAGAGGTGTCCTAGACAGGAGGCACTGGGAGCAAGGAGGACAGCAGGAGAACAAGTCTCCAGGAGAAACAAGGAACAGCCAAGAGGGCTGGTGAGTGACACACAGTCAGGAGGACTGGGAGGCACGCCTGATAGGACTGGGATGGAGCAGTCTGGGATGAGTGCACAGGCAGTCGGGAGGACTGCAGAGGCACGGGCAGTGGAAAGAGACAGCTGCAGCCGGGAGGGCTGGCAGTGCCTGAAAAAGTGGTTCTGGGAGCAGTAGCCACATGTGAGACAGCACTAAGAACTACTACCATTTTGCTACACCATAGGGGCCCATGGTCCCTGCCTGCAAAGGGCATGTGCTTTGAGCCTGGCTGAGCTAGTGTCAGGTCCCAACCTCAGTGCTAGCTGGTCTCGGGAGTGAAGGTCTGCAAGCAAGTAAACGTGCTAGAGGTGAAGAGAAGAGGTTGTATATACCAGAGGTGTATATAGTTCAGTTCCTAAATTTCCTATCTTCAATCAAGTGGGCATCCCATATGCACCCTATCCCCATCCAAGTTCTATTCCCCTAAAAAAAAGTACAAGGACTGGAGTGTGTCTGGAAATTCATGTGCCTGGCTGTGCAGGGTGGGAGACGGACCACAATCACCAGCAGTGCCTACGGGGGGACTGCTAAACATATGCATAACCTAAAAAAAGCTCTTCAGTGTCACCAGGAATACACTCTGCTCATGTGTTAGTGTAGAATAATTGCATTAGATACTAATTCAGCAACACATGCCAATAATTGACAAACATGTAAACCAAAACCACATAGCATACCATGCCTAAGGCCTCATTAGAGGCGGTTCACACATAGGCAATCCGACTTCAGGCGCAACCCCACACAGGGTGACTTCAGCTCGGCTTGCAAACAACTTCTGTAACAGAAGTCAATGCAAGTCGCCTGAAGTCGCCCCAAAATTGGTACAGGAACCTTTTTCTAAGTCGGGGCGACTTGAGTTGCTTCTATTAGAATGGTTCCATTGCAATGCATGGATGTGACTCAGGTCGCCTGACAAGTCACCTATGTGTGAACCAGCTCTGAGATGGGCGTTGGCACTCTTAAGCCCCGTACACACGATCCGAAAATCGGACGACAGATCGTCCATTTTTTTTCGCATGCTAATCTCAGATCGAATTGGAAGAGTTTACTTTAGTCACGAAAATTCTCCACAACAGAATAAAAAATCGGAAGCGATGTGATGTGTTGCAGTGTATTTGTATTGCATTTTTGAACGACAGCTGTACTGATGAAGCGAAAATCGTACGATCGGGCACTGCGCGAGAAAATTTTTCCTGCATGTCCGATCTTGTCCGGACGGAAAACATCAGATGAACTGTCGTGATCGGCTCTCGAAAGCTCTGTACTAACGATCCGATTATCGTACGACCGATTCGAAAGGGGTATTTTCCGTCCGATTTTCGGATCGTGTGTACGGGGCATTACTGTGTACATGAGGTGTTTGTTTTGGCATCCACCCCCAGCTGAGTGCAGGCAGCCCATAGAAGTGCATGCAGATGCAGTGGCTGCAGACACAGCTAAATGTCAACATTTGACAGGCGTGTAGGAGCGGGTGCATGGCCACGAACGCAGTGTTTTAAAGTTTGACATGTGGCTGTGTTTGTGCATCCACTTCCATATGCTGCATGTACATACCTGGGGGCGGATGCAGACAACAAAGCTGACAGCTGAACATAAAAAAAAAGAATTCCCAGCAATAAAAAATAAAAAAAGTAGCGTGGGGTTCCCCCCAAAATCCATACCAGACCCTTATCCGAGCATGCAGCCCTGCAGGTCAGGAAAGAGAGGGGACAAGCGAGTGCCCCCTCCCCTACTGAACCATTCCAGGCCACATGCCCTCAACATGAGGGGGGGGGGGTGCTTTGGGGCAGGGGCCTCTTCCCCACAACCCTGGCCGGTGGTTGCAGGGATCTTATCGGAATCCCCCTAAAACAAGAGGGCCCCCAGATCCCACCACCCATGTGAATGAGTAAGAATAGAATTTTAAAAATGTTTGTTTTTTAAATAAACTGCATACTGTCTTCTTTTTTTTTTACACTCCATAAGTATGGGTACTATGGGGGAATAAGTAGGGGTACCATGTACCCCATACCCAAACATGGAGGGCCGGGATCTGGGAGCTTCTAGATTCCGATAAGCCCTCCCGCCTGAAGACCCCCACAACCACCGGCCAGGGTGGTGGGGAAGAGGCCCTTGTCCCCATTAACATGGGGACAAGGTGTTTGGGGGGGCAGAGCTCCCCTGCCCCAAAGCACTCCCCCATTTTGAATGCCCTGGTATGATTCAGGAGGGGGGACTCGTTCCTTACCTTTTCTCACCTGCAGGGCTGCATGTTCAGATAATAGACTAGTATGGATTTTGGGGGGAACCCACCGTTTTTTCTTTTTTTTCTTTTTCATTGTCAACATTTTTTTTTTTACATTGCTCATCAATTGATAAGGAAGCAGCGGCCGCCCGCTCCTAACAACCAGTATGCAGTTCACAAATACTGCATGCCTGGACCACTACTTAATTTCTGCATGCATTTAATTATTTCCTTCTGTGAATGGAGTTGAATGCCTTTTCATGCAGTATTTACTAACCGCTTTCAGTGTTTTGCGGTAAATACCACAAAACTGTATAGTGAATTGACAGTTACAGGATCGCATGTGATATTTAGGCAAAATATGTCCTGACATCTAAATATCGCATGTAAGTTCCTTTTGTGAATGGAGCCCAGTAATACTTACAAAACAAGTTTCTGCAACATTATGTGGCAAAAAACAGTCATGTGAAGAATTAGAGCAGTATGATGTTTTTTCTTGATATTCTCTAAAGTTGTAGAAGTAGAGGGTTCCCATGAATAGGTGTGGTGCAACCTATCCATATGAAAGGTGTCTCCATTCACAGATAAAGGCAAGCACATGTGAATGCAGTCATCATAAAATACAGACAACTCATGGTAACTGCATTAAAGGGTTAGTAAATCTAAAATCAAACATTTATTAAATTGCAGCTCACCAATGCTTAGATGTGGTGGCTACATTCGTTTTCTTTATTCTCACCTGGCCAGTAAGTGCGTTGATTTTGAACAGAACAAGCAGTCCTGCGGATGTAGCAGTTAGAGGGTTGAGCCAAACCATTTAACACTGATAGGGGTGCTTACAGTGGTCAGCTTTTTTTTTATTCACATAAAATCTTTATCCCAAAATGAACAAAACTGTTGCTGTAATTAGTAGTGTTAGTTGGAGTTCAGCTTCAATTTGTTAGTGTGTCTAAATCTGCTAATACATCTAACACTCCCCTCCCCCCAGACTGACAATGCTGCTGTCCAAAGTGCCCCCTGTGCTCTTTCATTTAGAGTGGGGGCACTTTAACCACTTGCCGACCGCCCTCCGCAGCGTGATGGCGGCAAGGTGGCTTGTTATCGCGAACCGCCGTCACAGGACACTGGTCGCGATAACTAGCATTGTGAGCGCGCGCCGCCGGAGGCGCGCCCGTGCGCTCACTGTTTTCAGGGGGGGCCAGGGAGTGAGTAGGGTAGACTCGATCGCCGCCGGCTACCCGCGATGGCTCCCCCGCACTGAAAGAATGGAGGTCCGTGTAAGTAAACACGGATCTCCGTTCTGTTGAAGGGGGAAGGGCGATGATCACAGCCTTCCTGTATATGGAAGCCGTGATCATCCCCTTTCCCCAGCCAGGGCAGTCCCCCCACAGTTAGAACACGCCCAGGGAACACAGTTAACCCTTAGAGCGCCCCCTGCAGGTTAACCCCTTCACTGTCAATGGCATTTACACAGTAAGCAGTGCATTTTTATAGTACTGATCGCTGTATAAATGCCAATGGTCCCAAAAAAGTGTCAAAATGGTCCGACATGTCCGCTGCAATATCGCTAAAAATCGCAGATCGCTGCCATTACTAGTAAAAATAAATAAATAAATAAAAACCCCAGAAATTAATTCTCATCATCTGTAAACGCGGCAACTTTTGCGCAAACCAATCAATAAACGCCGATTGCGATTTTTTTTACCAAAAATATGAGGAAGAATATAAATCGGCCAAAACCGATGGAAAAACATTTTTTTTATATTTTTTTTTTGGATTTGTATTTCATCAAAAAGTAATAAATTTGGTTTTTTTTTGCAAAATTGTCGCTCTTCTTTTGTTTATAGCGGCAATCAGAAATGACGCAGAGGGGATCAAATACCACCAAAAGAAAGCTCTATTTGTGGGAAATTGATTTAAACGCAGGAAAAAAAGGGTGTTTATCTCGAAAGAAAACCACCATAAACTAGGGGAGACGCAGTAAAGACTAACGGCGATATTTGTTTTCTTCTCGCTGTTAAAACGTTTTTTTTTGGTTTAAATAATGAAAAACTACTTTATGTTTAGGTTTTTTTTTTATATTTTTTTTACAAAAAGGTAGCCAAAACCGGCTAAATATAAGAAGGAGTATAAAAACCATTTTTTTTAGCGTTAGCCGCAAATAACTAACCAAACGCGTTTTCAACGGCGCAAATGTCTACTACTCTTAATTAAAGACCCCAAAAATAAATAAATAAATAAAAATGATCATTACCGTCGCTAGACGCTAAAAATCGCTATAACGTCGCCTGTACAGCCTGGTAAAACTGTGAAAAAACCCTGGTAACCGTAAATATGTCGCTAGTCATGATATTTTTACGTGACGAA
>BLSH010190069.1:123923-137205 GCA_018402905.1 Glandirana rugosa
CCAAAAGAAAGCTCTATTTGTGGAAAAAAAGGACGCAAATTTAGTTTGGGTACAACGTCACACGACCACGCAATTGTCAGTTAAATCGACGCAGTGCCGAATCGCAAAAAGTGCTCTGGTCCTAAAGTGGGAAATCCTTCCGGGGCTGAAGTGGTTAATAAAAGAGTTGTTTTATTGGCGAGATCACCTGGTGAAAACAGATGGGAAAAAGGCTAAAAAAGAAAACAAATGCAGCCACTACATCTAATAATGATTAAGCTGCTACCGTATATATTACATTTTTTGTTTTGGGTTTAATGCCGCTTCAAAAAGAAGGCGGAATGAAGTCTTTATTGTTTGCACTCATCGTTCTGGACAGTGGGAATCATCATACTCACTTTAGGTCTTTTGTCATGGTGAGAAGATCTGGCATGCCATTCATCACTGTATCCAGGGTACTGTGCACCTGGGGGAGATAATAGGATCATAAATCATATTACATAAAATTAGATCCCCTTTTATTTTAGCATTGTCATTTTTCTCTGTACAAGGAATGTAAACAGACTCCATAACGTACTTTTGTCATATTTGTACAGACTCTTCAGAAACAAAGTAGCATGCTATCTATTGCATCAGGTCAGTCTCCACAGTCACAATGTAAATACTATATGTTCAATGTTAAAAAAATAGCTCTGTGCAGGCATTACTTTAGGATGGATCCATGCAAAGAACTTTTCAGGCCCATCTCCTGGAAAATGAAAACCTTATTCTCATAGGTGTGCACAGTCTATTGCATTAGGGTGTGCACCCCAAAGCTCAAACACACATTACCAGTATATTTATATACATCCATACACACGCAGACACACACACACTCTTATAGCAGAGCCGGTTCAGTCAAAGAGAAGTACAGTAGCTCTTTAATAATGGTGGAACAGGACAGAGGGAGATATTTCCCATCTCTCTGCCAGCACACAGAGCAGTAATGCTAATGTTCTTGGAGTGATTAGGGTGTGCCCAGGCACACCTGGCACACCCCCTGCACACGCCTATGCTTATTCTGAAAAGATGATTCAGCTGCATTCTGGGGTCCTGTAGCCGCTTAGGTGTCCCCCTAGGGCAGGAGAAGGGAACCTGCGGCTCTCCAGCTGTTGTAGAACTACATTTCCCATGAGGCATTGCAAGGCTGATGGATACAATTACTCTCAGAAGCATGATGGGAAATGTAGTTCTACAACAGCTGGAGAGCCGCAGGTTCCCTACCCCTGCCCTAGGGAGTAATTGCTTGCTTGATATGTAAACTTAAAAACATGAATATGATGTGATAAGCATGTAGCAAGGGTAGGGTGCTGTGGTGGTTGTGACGTCCTCCATGTTCCCTACCTTGTTGGGTGCCAAGCAAGGGTCACATGAGAGGCCGAGGTGGGTTCTTCTGGGCTATGCTAGGCACCGGTAGCAGGATCACTTTACTACACATGGTTTACCTTTTCTTTTGTGTCATTTTCATCAATGTCCTGGGACAAGGCTGAGTTATGATGACCTTTACATCCCAGTAGTAGTAGGCAACTTTTTCTACTCCTCAAGGTTGCTGTTCTATGTCTTTTTTCCTTACGGGCACCAGGCGTCTCCAGGGACACTCTCAGCTCTCTCTCTCTGGCCTATTATGGGCGCTGTACCAGACCCTCCCAGCTCTGGACCACTGTCCCTCTTTTATGACACATGATTAGTGGGTTGGACCCAGAGAAAAACCTGCCAAAAGCCAAGGAACTGGGAAAGTATTAACTCTTACCCTCCCATCCAGGACAGTACATAACTAGCACAGTGGTGTAGTGGATAGCACTTTCGCCTGGCAGCAAAAGGGTCGCTGGTTCGAATCCCAACCACAACACTACCTGCCATGAGTTTGCATGTTCTTCCTGTGCCTGCTTGGGTTTCCTCCGGGTACTCCGGTTTCCTCCCACACTCCAAAAACATGCTGGTAGGTTAATTAGATCCTGTCTAAATTGGCCCTAGTATATGTATGAATGTGAGTTAGGGACCTTAGATTGTAAGCTCCTTGAGGGTAGGGACTGATGTGAATGTACAATGTATATGTAAAGCGCTGCGTAAATTGACAGCGCTATATAAGTACCTGAAATAAATAAATAAATACATTTCCAACCCGCTTACAAGCATGACTTTTAAGCACACTCTTAGTCATGGACCAGCATATGAATTATAAAAGGTCACACAGTTAGAAAACAGTGTCAAACACAGACCACAGACTGTATGTCTAACTGTTTGACCTGCCAGAAAAAAACACTTGGCTTTAGATGTGCGTCTCGCTATTCAAAGCCATTTGACAGGCAGCGAGGAGGCGATAAGATACCTCCTGACCTCTTGTTTTATCCCTGTAAGTGCTGCACCAACCGTTCACAGCTGTTGCAGGACATTTACAGAAGATCCCTATGTACTTGAATGGGTTGTGTTTGGTGGTGGTACTGCTCGCCAAATGAGATGGAGGGGCATTGTGATAATGTAATGTGAACACCCCCATCTGCTGCCTTTGCAGAAAGGGGGGGAGACGGTTGAAGGGGCACTAATACCACAGCTCAACGGCCTGTATTTAACGCCTCCTCTCAACTGCAAGTCTAAACAAACGCTTAGAGTGGTTGCCTATCCTAAATGTCCTAAAACTGCTCTTTTTGAAAATCCCCCCCCCCCCCCATTACCTTATTCCCCACTTCGGAGCCCTCCTTCTCTCATCAGCGCTCCCGTTTGTGGGTGGGTCCTTGCTATCTCCATGTACAATGCAGGGCTATTGGTCCTGCATTGCACTTTTCAGCTTGAAACAGTCGGCCAGAGCTTAGAAAAGAGGGTTCTGGAGACTGAGCACAGACTAAGGGAGCCTGCCAGAGTGAGGGTAAATATTGCATCTCATTCCTCTACACCTAGATTTAACAAGCACTTAAGGAATATGTTACCCAGCATTTTATATTCTTAACATGTGCCTGCTGTACCATGTTCTTGTATGAAAAAATATCCTGTTTCTTTGTATTGCTTCCTTTGTGTGAAATACCTGGTGTTCCTGCCAGTCCCCCTGCTTTCCTATTAAAATCTGACCACACTGGGCAATATAGCACAGAATGGTCAGTTCCTTAGCTGTGATGAGAACCCTACAATGACCAGAATTGTTCTGACACGCCCCCCGCTCCCCACAGAGTCATTCACTGGGAAGAACAATGTGCTGTTGTTTCTCCTCTCCCAGCTCTCTCACTTCTAAGAAAGGGGGAAAAAGGGTATTTGCAATATTTTTTATATATATACACAAATGTTTTGCCTTTAATTTCTATTTTAAACTGAATGGGTTCTTTTGCATGGTAAGGGTTTACATATACTTTAACCCTTGCAATGTGAAAGGGCCCAACTGCAAAGGTAATCTTTTTTTCCTGCCTGGAGTGTTACATTACATTACCTTTCCTGGAAACATCTAAACTTAGATCTGAACTCTAGGATAAGCAAATATTGTCTAAATACAAGAGGCATGAGTATTCTTAATTTAATCTTGGTGTGCTTTATGTATTTCTTCCAGAACTGTGTAGTAATGCTGTGTGAGACTTTGTCTCTGAGTGGGAGCTTCCTGTAATAAAGACCGGTCACTGCTGCTCTCTCTCCTTGTACAGAGTGACCGGTCTTGTTCTCATACCCTCCTTAGTGCCGGAATACCAAAGGGGCAGATTAGGCACTGGCCTATGGACCCTACACTGTTTAAGGGCCTTGGGACAACGGATCAAAATAATATTGATTTGATCTTGAAAGAAAATTACAATGAAGCTTTCTTGGTTTACAAAATTAGAGAAATTAATCAACTCATAGAAACAAAGTTTACATGAACCACTTCAAGACTGCAATTCTGTTCAGAATCACATATATATATATGTGATTCTGCAATTCTGCCTGCAGGGGGTGCATGCGCCACTGGTGGGTTGCTTTTGCTGTGATTAATCACAGAAGAATCCGATCTGCGGGTGCTGGGCACTGGATGATCGTCGTTAAAACACACAGCACAGAGATCTGCCTATGTAAACAAGGCAGATTTCCGTTCTGGCCGGGGGGGGGGGGGTGGATTTTGTGTTAGGGGATAAAATTCTTCACTTCCCCTAGTAAAAGCACCTCCCATAGTACACAAAAACACTGAATAGGCACACAGTTAACCCTTTGATTGCCCTAGATGTTTAAACCCTTCCCAGCCAGTGTCATTAGGACAGTGACAGTGCATATTGTTAGCACTGATTAGTGTCACTGGTTCCTGAAAAGTGTCAAAAGTGTCAGTTAGGGTCAGATTGTCCATCGCAATATCACAGTCCTGCTATAAGTCGCTGATTGCCTCCATTATTAGTATAAAAAATAAATAAAATTCCTCAAATATATCTCATAGTTTGTAGACGCTATAACGTTCGTGTAAACCAATCATTATACGCTTATTGGGATTTTTCTACCAAAACCATGTAGCAGAATACATATTGGCTTACATTTATATAGTGAAGAAATTTGATTTTTTTTTTATTATTGGATATGTTTTGTAGCAGAAAGTAAAAAAATATTGTTTTTTATTTTTCAAAAAAACGAAAAAATTCATAAGTGATCAAATACCACCAAAAGCTCTATTTGTGGGGAAAAGGGGACATACATTTTATTTGGGTACAACGTCGCACAACCCTGCAATTGTTGGTTAAAATAACGCAATGCTAAATTGCAAAAAATGGTAAATACGCTTCTCTCTTAAGGGATAAGTGGAAGAAATGCCCACATCCTGTTTCATCTGAGGGAAATCCTGAAAACATGACCTGTTGGTGTGCCTTGAGGACTGGGTTGGGAAACACTGCTATAGAGAAAATGCTGTATTAATGTACCCAATAGTCTATGGACTATAAACCATAGACATCAAGGTCACATTACCATTTGTCTCTTAAAAGCTCATCTTCTTTCAGCTGTCAGTTTGTAATAAATGTTGGTGCAAATTACGTACGTGTAATGTACAGTAGTGAAGGTCAGAAACCTACGAGGGGGGACCAATGGTTTTGACTGCCTAGGGGCCTCCTCAGAATTCCATCTAGCGCTGCCCCTCCTATAGTTTTCTGCAGACAACCTGTAGCAGGTCTGCCAGCTCTACTCTCTGCACATGTTATGTGCAGCACATTGATGAGGTCACTGCTACTTTTACAAGATAATAACTGGGCTTGTAAAGGCATTTGGTGGATTTTTGTGGAATATATTAAATGAAAGTTTGTGCCTGGAATTCAGCTTCAATAATTTGGAGGGTGTCCACAAATTTTTGGCCATATAGGTAAGTGTGATGGTCCTGTCCACAAATGTTTGGCCATATAGTGTATATCTAGGAAGCATGGTTCATATTGCAGCATTGTCCTGAAAACTGGATTTTAACCATTCCTCCGTATAATTTCATAGTGCAGCATTATGATTGGCTGGATTCTGAATATTTCTTTTAAATGTAACAAGCTATTCTCTATACCAGGGGTAGGCAACCAGTAGCCCTCCAGCTGTTGTGGAACTACATTTCCCATTAGGCATTGCAAGGCTGGCAGTTACAATTAAGCCTCGTACACACGGGACGACGATCGCACGTACGATCGTGTCAAATCGTATGTTGGTTGTTGTATGTAGCATACTGACTGCACTACACAATCGTACGACCGCAGAAAGAACGTTCAGGTGCATGTAATTAGCATCCGGCCATTCCTGACTTCTGAGCATGCGTGTTTTGCACAATACAACTTTGTTGTACCAACTGCTCTGTACACACGATACAACGGTCGTATGAGAGCTTGTTGGTACGACCAAGTTTTCTAATCTGCTCATACAACTCCCTTGTATGACTCGTATGTTCGACTGTTTAAATCGCGCATACGAATGATCGATATCATATACAACGGTTGTTAGTACGACCTGTTGTATGCGATCGTCGTCCCATGTGTACGGGGCTATACTCCCAGAGGCATGATGGGACTTGTAGTTCTGCAACAGCTGGAGGACCCCAGGTTGCCTACCCCTGCTCTATACCCTGGTCTGTGCAGGCCAACAAGAACATTTGGTAAACATTTTATCATTGTTGCAAAATGAAAACAGGAAACAGCAAAAAAGCGTTAAGCTTTTAATCCTTGAAATGATAAGCGGTTTAAGACAACAGCAGTCTAAGTAATGAATGAATGAAGTAAGTAGGAAGGAGGGGCCCTTGTAAGCTGCAAATACTGTCGTTTTTATTCTATAGTAACTAGGCTACAGTTCATATAAATCACTATACATACTGTACTTGAATTATTTCTAGGTTTCATTTATTCCCAGAAATTAATTAGTACATAAAATACTTTAAGCTTTCAAATATAAATGTCTGCAGTGGTAGCAGTGACTCACATAGACCACAATAACACCATCGCACTGTGAGAATGGCAGATACTCACGTGTTCCGTGTTCACGGTAGTAGTCTCATTGGGTTTCATGTTTATTAAAATGCTTCTGTGTCTAAACTGCTCCTCAAGGGTCATGTTCAGTCTGGTCTTCAGCACTCTCAGCTCCTCCAGCAGCCGGGCCTGCCCATAAAGAACCATCTCTAACTCCCGCTGACTGTCGGATTCAAATGCATTCTCATCTGATTAAGGGCAGAAGACATTAATAATAACATTCAGACAGATGACTTCAAACCCACTGTTTTAGAGTAGAAAAATGAATTATTGCAGAAGTGGTTTAGCTATCTCTTTGAAAAATCCAAGATTACAGATAAAATGTAGGAAGTCTATTTGCTTTGTGAATGTATTGCCAAAAACAGTGCAGCCACACAGCACATGTACATAGCTCCCAACTATCCCTAAGGCCTCATGCACATAGGATGTTTTTTGACTGTTTTTCAGCAGTTTTTTTCAGCTGCAGACGTTTTTTTCTACAGTCAATAAACCCTCCATCATGTTCTCCTATGTGTTCATGCACACACAGGCTGTTATCAGCTGTTTTTAGCAGTGACGTTTTTGAGCTGTAAAAAAAACCCAAGAGCTGACGGTTTTTTTGGACTGTTTTCAGCTGTAAAAACGATCAAACACTTAAAAACGCCAATCCCCAACGTTTTTTGACGTTTTAGACCAATTGGAAAAAAAAAAAAAACGCTGGGCCTTTAAAAACGGGAAAAAATGTGAAAAAATATAACGCTGGTAAAAGCGGAAAACCTCCCTGATAAGCTACTGGCATTTTTTTGCTGTTATTTTTAAAGTCCTGTGTGCATGAAGCCTTATTACGAGGGACTGTCCCTGGTTTTGAATAAAGTCCCTCTGTCCTTCTTTCCTCCTCATTTTGGTCTCATCTATATAGTTGGACATAAAATGCACTATTTATCTTTCAAAAAGTGTTTCCCGATGCTAAACCATTTATCCAAATTTTAAATCGCTGCATTTGTTAATTTCAGAAGCCAATATAAAGGAATATTAGTGGTAAAAGAAAGCACTTGTCGGTTTAACTAAAATATATTTTTTAAATTTTTCTTTCAGAGGCGTGGCAGGGGTGTGTCCTGTCCCTACATACTTTTGTTAATAGGTGTCCCTCATTCCCATCTCAAAAAGTTGGGAGGTATGCGTGTATCCAAAATTTCCTAATACTTACCCTTCCAGACAGTTTGGACAACACTCACCTGAATCCTTCTTCTCTGACATGTTTCACCCAACAAATGAGCCCATTTGTTGGGTGAAACACAGCAGTGTAGGACGACACTGGCAGAGTTTATCCAAAGTATTAGGAAATATACATTTTTTGAAAATGCCGGACACACACATTGTGCAGCTGTACTTTAAACAGGGCCACAAATGTTGCTATAACCTGTGCCTCAGAAGTACAGTGGGTGGATAGGCCTTTATTGGTTGGACTGTACCTCCTATAAGGCCTTGATCCATAAAGTAGCCATTTGCTGTATGTTTCAGACTTCATGTATATGGGCACATATGCCAGTGCAGCATAAGGAGGCTGTGTATTTGTGGTGCCCGGGAGACACTGTGTTCAGCCGCCCATAGACATGAATGAGTGAAGGCGGCTGTACGCAGCTATGAACCAGTTTGCATAGCGTAGTGCACATGCAGAGATGTCCTGGGTGCAATAACATCCATTCATGTCTATGGGTGGCTATACGCAGCTCTAGGACATCCTGAGCACTAAAAATACCCAGCCTCTTTATGCTGCATGGACAAATGCACCCTATCAAGAGGCCCAAGGGTATGGTATGGGCAGGTGTTATCAGTACAGTATCCGCTACAGTCTCCCACTTGCTATAATACCACATACAGCTCACAGCAAGATTCCTGGGCACAGAAATAGGTTAGGGGTATGCAGCCTAGGGGTAGAATGTCTCCCTTTTATCTGTGTTGCTTGCAGTTTTACATCATTGAAGCTTTTGCATTCTATCAGCACCCACCTAATAAATCTTGTAAGTGATGGATATAAAAAGTACATCAAAGTTTTCTGTTTAATGCAAAGTAGCTTGCTTACCTCACACGAATTCTAGACCAGCCTTCCTCAACTTTTTTACCCATGAGGAACCCTTGAAATAATTTTCAGGTTCTCTGGGAACCCCTGCTAAAAATGTCTAATGTGAATATATGTCAAAGAATATGTTTTTAATAAACAATAAGAATAATTAATGTGGGGTGCATAGTGTCCACTCTAACATTAGTGGTCAGTTTGGAAGTAATGGAAAATGCCCCCCTTGCATTGGTAATCAGTGAAGGTGGGAGATCAATCCACCATTGCTCAAAGCTAAAGGAACCCCTATCAACCTCAGGAGGTACCCTAGGGTTTCATGGATCCCTGGTTGAGAAACACTGTTGTAGACAAGTTACAAAGATCTGACTTACAAACGACTCCTACTTACAAATGGAGGGAGACAAAAGGAAGTGAGAGGAATTCTACCCCTAGGAAGGGAAATTCACTCCTGTAAGAGTTACCATGGGAAAAAGGGGTCTCCACTGAAGCTTTATCACCAATCCTTGTTTCCACAACAACCCCAAATTTTCAAAATTCAATTGTCACAGGGCCAGAAAGTGAGGCGAAATCTTCTGAACAGGGACATAAACAGCAAAACAAATGTTACAGGGGTGTTAACCCTTCCCTATGCTATCCAAAACTTTAAAAAAAACATTTTTTTTTGCCTGAAGTTAAAAAATGTACTTGTTTCGACTTACATACAAATTCAACTTAAAAACAAACCTACAAATCATATCATGTTTGTAACCCGGGGACCGTCTGTATATGTATTTTCCAATGCAGTACTGTATAAAGAATCTATATAGCTCATTCAGCAATAATATGGTGATTCTATTCTTATCAAGTGCTTACCCCCCGGAGGGGCTGCTGGAAATAACCTTGGTCCCTCTAACCGTCCAGAGGCTGCCAGGCCCAGATGCTAGTTCCAGAGCACACAACAAATGCAAGCTCTGTTATTTTGAAGATTTATTGCGGTACTTTTCTTATTGCAGAACACAGGAAAATAGAAGGATGAGGTTGCAGGATACTCCAAAACACACACAGGCATTAGAGGACAGATTCTTGGGCAAAGTCCTTCAGTAGCAGTCTTAAAGGATAAATTCACCTTTTGACAAAAAATATTTAATGCATATTTTTTGCAGGTAAAAATATGTGCAGCTATTATTTTATGTTGCAGGAGCCTGTAAAGTATTGCACCAGCAATCAGCAGATTACTCATTTCATGCTGGTCTCCTGCAGACCTGTTAGTGTATCTGCTTGCTTGTACCTTGTATGAGCAAGCCAATACACTGCGACAGGAAGAGTCGAGTCAATAAATGACCATAGCGCTCACAGCACAGTGGTAGTCCATTGAGAACTACAAGCAAACAGCCGCTAAGGCTGGTAGAATTGAACTCCCTATCCTCAGCATAACTGTACGCTGACACTGGTAGCTCTGTCAGACAGTGAAGGCAGTCAGCAAAGTGAAAGCAAAGGAGGGAGAGGTGTCTTCCCAATTGCTGTGATCTCTGCCTCCGCCTACAGTGCAGTACCCAGCTATGTGATTGAAGGTACTGTACTACTGATTTTTTAAGGGCTGTATAAACGATATCTATATATAGATATATGTATACACACACAATATCTCACAAAAGTGAGTACACCCCTTACCTTTTTGTAAATATTTTATTATATCTTTTCATGAGACAACACTGAAGAAAAATAACTCAACACCCAGACATTAGTGTCTAAACCGCTGGCAACAAAAGTGAATACATCCCTAAGTGAAAATGTCCAAATTGGGCCCAATTAGCCATTTTCCCTCCCCAGTGCCATATGGCTCGTTAGTGTTACAAGGTCTCAGGTGTGAATGGGGAGCAGGTGTGTTAAATTTGGTGTTATCACTCTCACTCTCTCATACTGGTCACTGGAAGTTCAACATGGCAGCTCATGGCAAAGAACTCTCTGAGTATCTGAAAAAAAGATTTGTTGCTCTACATAAATATGGCCGAGGCTATAAGAAGATTACCAAGATCTTGAAACTGAGCTGCAGCACTGTGACTAAGACCATACAGCGGTTTAACAGGACAGGTTCCACTCAGAACAGACCTCGCCATGGTCGACCAAAGAAGTTGAGTGCACATGCTCAGCGTCATATCCAGAGGTTGTCTTTGGGAAATACACATATGAGTGCTGCCAGCATTGCTGCAGAGGTTATATATACACACACACTGTATATGTGCATGTATATGTGTAAGTCTATATGTGTGACACACTGCAAAGCATTCCACCCATCCCATGACACTGCAGAGCATTCCACCCACTCCGTGACACTAAAGAGCTTTTCACCAGACCCATAATATGCTGCAGAGCATTCCACCCATCCCATGATACACTCCAGAGTATTACAATTATTCCATGATAAACTGCAGAGCATTCCACCCATCCCACGACACTGCAGAGCATTTCATCCAGTGAAATACCAGGGTTGCAAAGGTCGCACTTGCGACCAGGCCCGGGTGTTTCATGATGTGGAGGGGCCCCAAGAGGGCAGGAAGGGGACCCACTGCAGAACATGGGAAAAGGTTCCACTGTGAGACCAAAATAAAGGGCCCCACAACGAGAGTAAAGGGCCTCAGGATCAATGGCCTGGGCTCAGAGGGAAGGGCCTTGGGACCCAAGGAAAGGGCCTTGGGACCCAAGGAAAGGGCCCCAGGACCAGTGGGTTGGGGGGGCCTTCATGTTTTCTTGCACCGGGCTCTGAAGGTCTGGAGACAGCTCCCAACCAGGTTCCCTGTAACACTCTTCAGTGAAAGGGGTCCTTTTTCAGCCCATCTTCCTAAGGTAGTCTCCTCCAGAAAATGTATTTTAGTCCAGGTTCCTCCAGGCCCTCAGCCAAGCACATGTTGATGCCTCATAGCAACAACTCTTCAGTAACACAGGCTGCTTCCCAGGAGTAGAGGGCAGAGGACAGAAAGCTCTACATAGACCCTCATAAAAATGTATGTTCTCCCCAGCCACACCTTCTGCGGCCTACCTCCCAGGGATTGGTTGAGGTCAGATAAATATTCTTAACCCAGTGGCCAACCTTCCCTCTGGAACCTTCTACCAGAGGCAGACAACCACCAGGCGTAAAAAGAGCTGACCCAACCTAGAAAGTAATTTGCTGTTCAGATGAGTACAGCAGAGCCAAAAAAAACAATCTATTCAGCCTAGGTGTTAACCTCTTCCTATCCACAATCTGTTTATTACTATTCTGCAGCACAATGCCCTGTGCTTGGGACACATTGATAAACATTCTCACTTTGCATGGCTCTGAATCCTATCTGTTACTGACAGCCCTGGTCTCCACTGGCAATCAGAAAAAAACAAAGTGGTTTGAAATCATGTGGTGATTATGGCTATATATGAGATATGATAATGATCGCATGCAGGTTATATTGTATGCTTCTTTATTAAAATAAGCCTTTTAATTGCAAATGCAACTGTAACATGAAGGTGTTTAATGATATAATTGTCAAGTGCAATTGCAGTTTTAAAAAGTATTGTAATAACGGAAATGTTTTGCACATTT
The DNA here is from genome assembly GCA_018402905.1 of Glandirana rugosa. Lineage (NCBI taxonomy): Eukaryota > Metazoa > Chordata > Amphibia > Anura > Ranidae > Glandirana > Glandirana rugosa. The sequence goes on from BLSH010190069.1 coordinate 135,970, forward strand.
GTCAGACTATAGTTAAAAAAAATAGAATAGTTAAAGTGATACTAAAGTCTCATTTTCTGTTCTATAAAAATAACAAACATGTTATACTTACCTGCTTTGTGAAAGCAGCCCAGATCCTCCTCTTCTCGGGTCCCTCTTTGGTGCTCCTGGCCCCTCCTTCCTGTTGAGTCAGCTCTGTGTGTCCATTCAGACACGGAGCCGCGGTTCGGCCCAGCCCCCCCTCCCCTCTCTGAATTGGAGCCAATGGTGCCGCTACTATGTCTCAGCCAATCAGGAGGGAGAGTCCTGGATGGCCGAGGCACTCGTTCGCTGGATAGAGATGAGGGTCAGGTAAGTATTAGGGGAGCTGAGGGGGGCTGCTGCACACAGAAAGTTTATTTTATCTTAATGTATAGAAACCTTCTGCCTTTACAACCACTTTAACACTGCATCAAATAAAAGTCCTATATATAAGATGATTAAGGTAGATAAATTAGGTATGTTAAGTTACCTGGTGCTTACTGACCGTGCTGAATTTGAACTAGGTACCTAGGCCTCAGTGACATCATCATTTAGGGCCAGTTCACACCATAGAAACAAAGTCCGGATGCGTTCCAGATGCAGTCCAGTGCATTTTCCCCCTCTTTCTTTCTCACCCTTAACCACTTCAATACCGGACATTTATACCCCCTTCCTGCCCAGACCAATTTTCAGCTTTCAGCGCTCTCACACTTTGAATGACAATTACTCTCTCATGCTACACTGCACATAAACAAAATTTATTTATTTATTATTATTTATTTTTTTCACACAAATAGAGCTTTCTTTTGGTGGTATTTAAGAACCTCTGGGTTTTTTATTTTTTGCGACATAATTGAAAAAAGTGCGAAAATTTGGAAAAAAAAACACTTTAAAACAAATACACGTCACATCGTACTCTCTCATTAACAGTAAGTTTCACACTCTCGCGACTTTCGACTTTTAACCAGACCCGTCCTTCCCCCATATTTACAGGCCATAACTTCACCAATTCCCACTCTTTCTTTCTCCCCCTTTTACGTGACCTGACGTAGACCTTGCGTAGGCCTGAAACAAAGATACCACACTTGACCGGGATTTACTACTACAGTGACTCCGGATCCATGGATCAAGTTTAAGTCGTGCCAGTCATTCGTGGTCCATTGAATTGTATGGATTAAATAGATGGAATTAGTAGAATATATATCCTGAAAATAAACTACGTCACAATTTCACCAA
>BLSH010190069.1:153609-174611 GCA_018402905.1 Glandirana rugosa
CCGTTTTTTTACTTGATTTTAATTTATTTTCCCTATCCCCATTTATTTGTAGGGCACTTGCCCTAGTTTGAAGATGATTTTAGAACAGTTATATGGCTTCTACCATTAATTAATACTTTTCAGACACAGTTTGAAGATGATCCACATTCACCTCCATTTTTGCTTTTTTTATGTTTTTATTTTTTAAAAAATATTTACAGTTATTTCCCTGTCCCCATTTTTTTGTAGGGCACTTGCCCTACCCTTACCCCCATTTTACTTCCTTTTGCAGCCCTCTGGGGCTTTCCAGGACTTTGTTACAGCCATTTTTGTGCATAAAAGTTCGGGTCCCCATTGATTTCAATGGGGTTCGTTGTCCGTGCGATCGTTCGGGTTCCGTCCGGACCCGGACCCGGACTTTGTCCCGAAGTTCGGACGGACCAGCAGAACCCGAACTTCCAGAGGTTCGCTCAACTCTAGTACTCATATATATGGGTTCCTACCGGGTACAGCCTGCTAACATGGAGACTATTAGATTGTAGCTTCGAAATTAATATAGATATGACAGGTTTCGGATGCCCAGTTTGCCTAGGAGATGAAATGGGCTGGTTCTGCTCCCACTACTCCTAGGACAGCAGTGTTTGGACTCAAAGCACTATAAATTAACCGAGGGAGGTAAATATGTTCATATTCTGGCTGTGCTATTATTATTTCATGAGTAATGAGTAATGACTAAATATGTTGAAGTATCAGAGTTATGACTGCTAACCTGTCTGCAGAGATGTGTATTGGCATCCCCTCCAAATGAGATATTTACCTTGCATGTTAGTTCTCTGGATTGCTCAGATTGTGAGGGTTACAGTTTTATTAGGGTTTATAGACATAAATTGTGGTTTGGGTAATGGAAAGGTTTGTGTGTCTGATCAATGGATTGATACCAGTTAATAGTTTGTGTTCTGTATAACTGAAATAAAAATGGGGAGGGGCAAGGAATCAGAGCTGCTGGATTGCCAGTTTTAAAACAGAGAAGCGAGTGACAAATAAAATGGCTGAACGTGAACAAAATGGTTGCTACACAAACAGCTATTCATGAGCCCAGTACGCATGACCATTATAACAGGTCCAAGTAGCGGTGGATGTGTATGGATTATTTTTGAAGAATAAGGATTTTGTTAAGTGTGAATTTAAGTTGCCCCAAGGCACTGAAATACATGACAGCCAAACATGATCTGGGCTCTGTATTATATTGCTGTTGAATATATGGGTATAAGGCATGTAAGATATTTTACACAAAAATGAATAGTGGGTACAGGGATTTCTAACATCCTCCTGAGCAGAGGAGGGGTCTAATCAGGTCCTAAGTATATGTCCTATATACAGCACACCTGGAGTTCTGCAAATGGTCTGAAGTTTACAAATTGGCAGAATCCCTTTAAACATTTTGTTAATATACAATAAGTGTGTGAGCCTAAACGTGTGTTGACTATATCATTTGTATGCAATTATGTAAATCATTATACATAGTAACACAACATTTTAAATGAAAGTAGAACTATAGACAAAACTTTTTTTTTATTAATTTCGGATAGAGCACGGGAGGTTTATAACACCTGTCAGATTTTTTTTTTTGTCATCTGTTTCCGATTGCCGAGATTTCCCTTCACTTCCTGTCCCATAGCCAAACAGGAAGTGAGTGGAAAGCCCTGCAAATTAGGGAATTTCTTGGAAACCCACCAGTTTACCAGGTCCAGTGTCCCCAATGGAAGATTTCCCCGCTATTACTTTTTTGGGGACATTTTCTTTTACTTTCACTTTCAATGATAATGGTAAACAGGCAGAGGCGTAACTAGAACCTTCAGGGCCCCGGTGCAAGAAATTATGAAGGGCCCCCTGACCCCTGGCCAGGGCCCTTCCCTCTTCCCACTGATCCCGGGGCCCTTTACTCCCATTGTGGGTCCCTTTATTACAGTAGTGCAGTGGGGCCCTTTCACAAGTTCTGCAGCAGGCCCCAGGGTGACCAGGGAAGCACACAGGGGCCCTGGGAACAGCAGAAGACAAGTAAACTGGATAGAGGAAAATGGAGGAGATTGGGTCCTCTAAATGCCACCCCCACCATCCCTCCTATTCAGGTGTACAAGGGAGGCACATGGGCCCCCTGGACCATGGGGCCCGGTTGCAATTGCAACCCCTGCAACCCCTATCGTAAACAGGTCAAATAGAGATGGTGAATCTCCTTAATGGGGGCACAGACAGCAATACAAAATAACTGGTGTTCTAATCCCTCTCCACTAGTTTTAGTAGAATTATAGTCAATATACTTTAAATTATTTTAGTTTTTCAGAAATGAAATGTACCAGCGAGTGCTGATGTAGCTGCCGAGACTCCAAAATATCCAGTGGATGGGAGCACCATGTTGGGAACTACTGCACAAACCTTGTATGCGCTGTTTTTTGGAGACATCCCAGTGTACACAGAGACCTGAAAACAGATGCATTGTAACTCATAAGATATTCACTTAAAGTATTTTTAGAGAGATAGAAAATGCATGCACAATTGTTGTCTTTGTAGTTTAAAAAAGTCTTACCAAAATCTGCAAATCTATAAAGGGGCCTTCACTCACACCCCCTCCCCTGGTTTCCTTTTTATACCCTCTTAGATTTTAAGAGTGGTTAAAAAAAAAAAATTATATATATATATCTATAAATATAGATATATATATATATATAGTGTCACAGGCCCGGCGAATCCAGCATTAGTCTGCTAAGATCCGCTGTTCCATGCTGCACAGCCAGGTCCTACGCCACCATCTTTGCTTCTGATGTCATTGGAGGCCAGCTGTCTATTCCTAGCTCAGACAGGCAGCCCCTTGTTGATGCGCACCAGCTCCACCTTCCTACAGCCGCTGTATTGCAGGTGATGCCTCCTGGGATATGAGATGTTATTATTTTAGGAGGCTTTGGGATTGGCTTCAGGATTGGTGGTGACATCATTTTTACCTAGGTAAGAATGGAGACGAGGAGCAGACCAGAAAACAAATATTAAAAAACGTAAAGAAAAAAAAATAAAGTCACCGATGTGGGGGGTTTGGGGGAGGAATTGAATTCTGGAGTGAAGGTCTACTGGGATCCTACTATTCCTATCCTATATAGTTCAGACCAATGTTATAGAAAACATGATTTTGGTTCCCATCATGCATTTTAGTTTCTCATTATATTTTGTCCATTTTAGATGCTTTTACATCATTGTATAATCAGTTTTCATAGAGGAGCTGTATTGTAGCTGTGAGCATTTCATATTTTTAGTATGGATACAGTAAAGTCAGATGTATCACCATGCCATTTTACTAATGTGTCCCTAGGTGGCAATCTTGTGTAACCAAACAGATCATCTTTACTACCATATGGCTAAAAAAATATTTTTATGTCTGACATTTTCCAGAATGAACAGAAGCTAAGCTTTTGGCTGCAGAATACTTCCTGCTCTGCTCCTGTAGGCTTCAATGTGCTACTATACCACCAACCTCCCCCTTCCACATGCTTTGATGGTCTAAGGTCCCCTAATGTCATCAAGACCCATGCAGAGCTCATAGCCCTGCAATGGACAAGAGGACGTCGAAGGACAGAGTGGAGAGGGGCATATTTTGCCGGGGGAGTGGAGGAACTGGTAAGTAAAAGTGTTTTTTCGTGTCCCCTAGACTAAACGAGCGGATAACCATTGAACCCTTGCAGTGCAGGTGCAGCCCAACTACTAGGGAAGATTTTTCATTTTCTGGAATTCAATTTTAAATAAATTTCTATCAAATCTAACTTACTTATTCTTATATTGCTACACAGACTGGAAAAACAACATTTGCCTCAGTGCCATATGAAAAAACCCAAGTCTTATAAATTAATAAAAGCCCCTGAAAGCATTTTAAATATAAAGCAAAGGTATTAATTAGGATTAGAGTTGAGCGAACACCTGGATGTTCGGGTTCGGTGGGTTCGGCCAAACTTCGCGAAAAAGTTTGGGTTCGGTACTTGAACTTGACCCCGAACCCCATTAAAGTCAATGGGGACCCAAACTTTTCGGCACAAAAATGACTGTAAAAAAGTCCTGGAAAGTGCTAGAGGGCTGCAAAAGGAAGTAAAATGATTTTAGAACAATAATCTGTCCCTTACAGCAACAGCAGGAAACTGACCCTATAGGAGTAGGCGATGATTTTAGAACAATAATCTGTCCCTTACAGCAACAGCAGGAACCTGACCCTATAGCAGTAGGCGATGATTTTAGAACAATAATCTGTCCCTTACAGCAACAGCAGGAACCTCACCCTATAGCAGTAGGCGATGATTTTAGAATAATAATCTGTCCCTTACATAAACAAAAGGAACCTGACCCTATAGCAGTAGGCGATGATTTTAGAACAATAATCTGTCCCTTACAGCAACAGCAGGAACCTGACCCTATAGCAGTAGTCGATGATTTTAGAACAATAATCTGTCCCTTACAGAAACAGCAGGAACCTGACCCTATAGCAGTAGTCGATGATTTTAGAACAATAATCTGTCCCTTACATAAACAGCAGGAACCTGACCCTATAGGAGTAGGCGATGATTTTAGAACAATAATCTGTCCCTTACAGAAACAGCAGGAACCTGGCCCTATAGGAGTAGGCGATGATTTTAGAACAATAATCTGTCCCTTACAGCAACAGCAGGAACCTGACCCTATAGAACTAGGAGATGATTTTAGAACAATAATCTGTCCCTCTAAGCAGTAGACTCTACCTAGTCCAGTCAGATCTTTCTGTAATGCATGATGAGTTATTAGATCTGCAATCTGTCCCTAAAAGCAGTAGTAGTAGTAATCTCTACCTAGTCCACAATCAAATTGTTCTGTAATGCAGGATGAGATCTTATTATATCTGCAATCTGTCCCGCACAGAGCCGGCAGCATGTTCTCCCTAAACTAGCCTAAGAGCATGTGACATGCAGCACTACGTGACTCCAGCTTATACAGAGGCTGGGTCACATGATGCACTGGCCAATCACAGCCATGCCATTAGTAGGCATGGATGTGATGGCTTCTAAGGGCAAACCAGTGAAACGCTTGTTGATTGGCTGCCCTGCAGCTATTCAACAGGCGGGATCAAATACCCGAACCCAGAACCCAAATTTTTTTTCAAATGTCCGGGTTTGGGTCTGGGTCACGGACACCCCAAAGTTCGGTACGGACCCGAACTTTACAGTTCGGGTTCGCTCAACTCTAATTAGGATATCACATGAGAGGGTATGGTTTAGTATACCATAGAAAGCAATTATCACTTAGTTTCAAACTGTCAGCTAAGTCAGTGGTTCTCAACCTTAGCCCTCAAGTACCCCCAACAGGCCATGTTTTCAGGTTTTCGTTTACTTTGCAGAGCTGCTTTAAATCAATTATCAATGACATGGTATTGATTAAGAGCTATTTATCTAAGGGAAGTTACCAAAACATGGCCCATTGGGGGTATTTGAGGATTGAGATTGAGAACCACTGAGCTAGGACATCTAAAATACACGAATGGTGTATTTTTCATTTTAGCATCAGCATGACTCTGTTTGTAATTAACCACTTCAAGACCGAGCCTGTTTTTTTGGGTTCGGTGTTCACGAGTTAAAACCAGTTTTTTTTGCTATAAAATTACTTAGAACCCCCAAACATTATATATTTTTTTCTAACACCCTAGAGAATAAAATGGTGGCTGTTGCAAAACTTTATGTCACACCGTGTTTGCGTAGCGGTCTTACAAACGCGATTTTTTTATTAAAGAAATCAGTTTTATGAGTTAAAAAATAAGACAACAGTAAAGTTAGGCCAATTTTTTCCATATTGTGAAAGATAATGTTATGCCGAGTAAAATGATACCCAACATGTCATGCTTCAAAATTGCGTCCTTTCGCGGAATGGCGACAAACGTTGCAACATAAAAATCTCCATTGCCGACGTTTAAAAAATTCTACAGGTTAGCAGTTTTGAGTTACAGAGGATGTCTAGTGCTAGAATAATTGCTCTCGCTCTAACGAGTGCAACAATACCTCACATGTGTGGTTTGAACATCGTTTTAATATGTGGGCGGGACTTACGTATGCGTTCGCTTCTGCGCACAGCTCGCGGGGATGGGGCGCTTTAAATTTTTTTTTATTATTATTTATTTTACTTTTTAATTTTTATTTTTACACTGTTCTTTTTAAAAAAAAAAATCACTTTTAGTCCTATTACAAGAAATGTAAACATTCCTTGTAATAGAAAAAAGCATGCCAGGACCTCTTAAATATGAGATCTGGGGTCAAAAAGACCTCAGACCTCATCTTTACAGTAAAATGCAAAAAAAAAATGGCAGTGCAAAAAATGGGCCCTTTAAGAGCATTGGGCAGAAGTGACTTGTGACATCACTTCCGCCCTGCCATGTTTTGGAGCCGGGTGAACAACTTCAGCCGCTCACTCAGCTCACGGACACTGGGGGGGACAGATGCGACGGACGCGATCATCTCCGCTGGTAAGCGGCGGAGATGACCAGAAAGCAGCGGGAGGGGGGGCACCCCTCCCACCGCTGATAAAAGTTATCTCGTAGCGTATCCGCCGCTGAGACCACTTTTATCTTGTGCAGAATTGTTGCACTAAAAGAAGATACCAGGGTTATGGTAGCTACCTGCTACCATAACAACGGTATTCCACTTCAAAGTGACCACCGTCACCTGACGGCGTTGGTCCGGAAGTGGCTAAAGAGTATGTAAAGCCCAAACTTTTTTTTTTTTCTTGGATGAATTTTCAGTTTATTTTTTAATGTTGTAGTGCTTTGTCCAGGCACGTTGGCAGCGGGGGCTGACAGGGCTACAGCCCCGAAAGTGCCCCCGAAAAGCCCCGGGTCTCGGGGCATTCTAATTCTATTATTAGCCCCGAGCCACCATAACAAGCTAACGCGGTGGCGCCTATGATGGATGTCACCACACTGGTCCAATCCCGCTAGCGCGGGACATGTGATGTCCATTACAGGGTGCCGCCGCTGCAACCAAAAGGCGGGGCTCGGGAGTGACACTGTGGGGCGGGCGCCGGGTGGCTATGATGGACGTCACACTTGGCCAATCCCGCGCTAATGCGGGATGTGTGACGTCCATTAAAGGACACTAGGTACTTGCCTGTTCCTGATGTAAGGCACGGTGCTGGGGGGCACACTGATGTAAGGAGACACGGTGCTGGGGACACCCAGAAGGAAGGAGGCACTCCGCTGGGGATACCTGATGGCATCTGGTGGCAGGCGACGTGGCAAGTGACACACACAGGGCTCCCACTGATTCTGCATTATGGTGAATTGAACTATTTCATTTTATATTACAATGTAATACTAGAAAATGTGCTTCAATCATTCTGACACCATACCAACCATGGTGCCGGGATGATTGAAGCGCTAACACAAGGTGTTTGGAATATCTTTATCTGCTGATTGTTAAACTTTCTGGAATACACATATTGCTATTGTGGTGTAGGATCTGGGCCTGCTGTCCCATTCCTCTTTCTTTCCTTCCTTCCTTCTCTTCTCTCTCCTTCCCTCCCTATTTCATTCTTTATCCCTCCATCCCTCATTCATCTCAGACTCGAACCACACCTCCTTTGAGCCATGCCCTTTAAGCCACACCCATGCTTTGCATGCCGCATTTCTTCGGGCTCAAGCCCCTGGGCTTTTTCCCATCTTCCTACCTGCTGTGGAAGGCTAGCTATGTGGCTGGACAGGATGCCCTGCTCTCCCAATGGCCAAGCGCTGGCAAGAGAAATGCAGGGGGCTAGGAGGCTGACACACCACCCACTCCATTTGCATTCTTCTTGCCGCTGCTTATCTCAATCAAGTGCTTGGAGCTGTCTTAATACTAGCTGTAGACAATGGCTGGGAGGCATCCTGTCTGACCACAACACGTAGGAAGATGGGACTAAGTATTACATTACTTTGTCTCCTGGGGAAAAGAACACGAATTAAAAAATATTTTTTTTTCAAGTGATAAAACTCCTGTTGGGCTTTTACTGCTGTCTGTGCCCCCTTTTGAAAGGATCACTGTCTCTATTTATCTCAGAGACCATTGTTTCCAGAACAGGGTATGAAAGGAAATCCAAAATGTAATAGCAGTTATCAGAATTCTTCCAATAGGGTCACCAAGAGGGAATTACCCTTTGCTGTGGAGAGATTGTTTTTCACTTCCTGTTGTGTCTGGGGTACACAAAGTGAAGGGAAATCTCATCAATGGGACACCAAAAAGCAAAGCTGCAGCTAAAGCACATAAAATACAGTATATATGATCAGTGTATGCATCAAACAATGCTCTTATCACCCTTATACACTTTTGATGTATATATACTGTATATATATATTACACTATGCACTTTAGAAGTATAATAGCTTTTCTCTGTTGTTGGTATGTTACTTGGGCCTCTTACCTGCAATGTTTTTTTGTAATATGTTATCTTTACTCTAAATGGGCGTATTGTGTTGCGAAAATGTTCAACGCAAGTTGCTAAAGCTTGACTCGAGCCATCACTGTTGTGGGAAAACAAACAAATGCACAAACAGTAAATTATAGCAATAACCACTCAATACAGAAATCGCACACATTGTAAATTTAGTGAGGGTTCATAGGAAATTAACCTACAGATATCATTCACAGAAAATTGACAGTTAACACTGGACAGAAATATTCGCTTAAAACAAAAGCACCCATCATTTTGTGTTAGCTTTCAGGATGTTGTCCAACCATAGGCTTACAGAATGATGAGTGTAATATGCTTGCAGTCATGGGTCCCGATTGGAATGGACTAATGATGCTTCTATCTATTTTCCACTGTAAACAATTACTGTAATCCTTCGGATCAGACCTCGTTAGAGCCAGGTGTGTGACAGCCAGGGTCTGACATTCCATTATGCTAGCAGCACCTTCACTTAGGCCTGGTTCACACCTATGCAGGTTGCGGTTGATGCGTTTTCCCGGTGTGTTTTGCTTTTTTTACACACGTTTTTTATGTGTTTTTTTTAATGGGTCTGTTGTTAGGAAAAAGTGAGGGCAAATTTATTCAAGGGGATCACAGCAGTAAAAATAAAACAGAGGCTCTAACCCTTCTCCACTATCCCTTGGCTGGAGTTTGACGTTTATCATATCACATGAGATTAATCCGAGTTATAAACTACTTTGTATCTTACACCACTGCCAGCAATTTGTTCTATCAGTTAGTAATAGTTTGTTACTTTAACCACTTCAGCCCCGGAAGGATTTCACACTTTAGAACCAGAGCACTTTTTGCTATTCGGCGCTGCGTCGCTTTAACTGACAATTGCGCGGTTGTGCGACGTCGTACCCAAACAAAATTTACGTCCTTTTTTCCCCCACAAATAGAGCTTTCTTTTCGTGGTATTTGATCACCGCTGCGTCATTTCTAAGCGCTGCTATAAACAAAAGAAGAGCGACAATTTTGCAAAAAAAAAACCCAAATTAATTACTTTTTTGCTACAATACAAATCCAAAAAAATATATAAAAAAACAATTTTTTTCAACGGTTTTGGCCGATTTATATTCTTCCTCATATTTGTGATCAAAAAAATCACAATCGGCGTTTATTGATTGGTTTGTGCAAAAGTTGCCGCGTTTACAGATGATTTATTTTTAATTTTTTACTAATAATGGCAGCGATCTGCGTTTTTTAGCGGTACTGCGATATTGCAGCGGACATGTTGGACCATTTTGACACTTTTTTGGGACCATTGGCATCTATACAGCGATCAGTGCTATAAAAATGCACTGATTACTGTGTAAATGCCATTGGCAGTGAAGGGGTTAACCTGCAGGGGGCGCTCTAAGGGTTAACTGTGTTCCCTGAGCGTGTTCTTACTGTATGGGGGCTGCCCTGGCTAGGGAAGGATAGTGATCACAGCTTCCATATAGAGGAAGGCTGTGATCACAGGTCTTCCCCCCCCTCACAGAACGGAGATCCGTGTTTACATACACGGACCTCCGTTCTTTCACTCCGGGGGGGGGCATCGCGAGTCCGCCGCACCCGCTCCCTGGCCCCCCCCCCCCGGAACACAGTGAGCGCGCGCACGCTCACAGTGCTCGATCTGGCAGCCTAGCAGAGCCATCTTGTCGCCGCCAACCTGCGGTTGACGGTCAGCAAGTGGTTAATTATGTAACACAGGCTCCTGGCAACAAAAGTGAGTACACCCCTAAGTGAAAATGTCCAAATTGGGCCCAAAGTGTCAATATTTTGTGTGGCTACCATTATTTTCCAGCACTGCCTTAACCCTCTTGGGCATGGAGTTCACCAGAGCTTCACAGGTTGCCACTGGAGTCCTCCTCCACTCCTCCATGACGACATCACAGAGCTGGTGGATGTTAGAGACCTTGCGCTCCTCCACCTTCCATTTGAGGATGCTCCACAGATGCTTAATAGGGTTTAGGTCTGGAGGCATGCTTGGCCAGTCCTTCACCTTCACCCCCAGCTTCTTTAGCAAGGCAGTGGTCATCTTTGAGGTGTGTTTGGGGTCGTTATGTTGGAATACTGCTCTGAGGCTCAGTATCCGAAGGGAGGGGATCAGCCTCTGCTTCTGTATGTCACAGTACATGTTGGCATTCATGGTTCCCTCAATGAACTGTAGCTCCCCAGTGCCAGCAGCACTCATGCAGCCCCAGACCATGGACACTCCCCCACCACCATGCTTGACTGTAGGCAAGACACACATGTCTTTATACTCCTCACCTGATTGCCGCCACACACGCTTGACACCATCTGAACCAAATAAGTTTATCTTGGTCTCATCAGACCACAGGACATGGTTCCAGTAATCCATGCCCTTGGTCTGCTTGTCTTCAGCAAACTATTTGTGGGCTTTCTTGTGCACCATCTTTTGAAGAGGCTTCCTTCTGGGACGACAGCCATGTAGACCAATTTGATGCAGTGTGCGGCGTATGGTCTGAGCACTGGCAGGCTGACCCCCCCACTCCTTCAATCTCTGCAGCAATGCTGGCAGAACTCATACTTTTATTTCCCAAAGACAACCTCTGGATAGGATGCTGAGCAGGTGCACTCAACTTCCTTGGTCAACCATGACAAGGCCTGTTCTGAGTGGAACCTGTCCTGTTAAACCACTATATGGTCTTGGCCACCATACTGCAGCTCTATTTCACGGTATTGGCAATCTTTTTAAAGCCTAGGCCATCATTATGTAGAACAATTCTTTTTTTCAGATCCTCAGAGTTCTTTGCCATGAGGTGCCATGTTGAACTTTCAGTGACCAGTATGAGAGAGTGAGAGCGATCACAGCAAATGTAACACACCTGCTCCCCATTCACACCTGAGACCTTGTAACACTAGAGAGTCACATGACACTGGGGAGGGAAAATGGCTAATTGGGCCCAATTTGGACATTTTCACTTATGGGTGTACTCACTTTTGTTACCAGAGGTTTAGACATTAATGGCTGTGTGTTGAGTTATTTTGAGGGGACAGCAAATTTACACTGTTATATAAGCTGTACACTCACTACTTTACATTGTAGCAAAGTGTCATTTCTTCAGTGTTGTCACATGAAAAGATATAATAAAATATTTACAAAAATGTGAGGGGTGTACTCATTTTTGTGAGATACTGTATATAAGGTACAAACTATTGCAGCACTGTAATCATTAATACATCATTAAATATATATTTTTTATAGCAAACAGTTAAGTACTTGAATTTGGTTTGGTAACAGCTTCTTGCACTCCCACTATGGAAGAACTGACAGAGGAAAATGCAGCACAAGGAGCCAATCTGCTATGCCATGGTGCAAGAAGCATGCTGATAGGAAGATAGAAGAGAGTGATAGAGCGATGAGCTTATTAGTGTGCCGATTCTCCTTTCACTGTCCACTCACCTGGGGGAGGTAAGTAAGGAATAGGTAAGTCAAAGTGAAAAAACAGCAGGGAAGGATTAGGTTTGTCCCTTGCTAGATAGGGCTCTGTTGTGGGGCAGAGCTGTGTACATCTCAGGACTAGATGGACAGAAATATAAATCCCTTTGGCAATGAAAAATAGCTACCTATATGTATTATATGCGGGTTGCGTGAAGTTCACCTTTAAAAACACAGAGTCAAGCTGGTTTCACAATGCCACGACTTGGGATCTGACTTGTGAGACCCCAAGTCGCATGACATGTGACATCCCATTTTAGTCAATGACAGATGTCTTAATGAGCACTACTGAAGTCACTCCCACTTTAGAAAAGGTTCCTGTACTACTTCAAGGTGACTTTTATCTGACTTGTGCGCATAGTTGCCTCCAAGTCAGATCCTCATCTTAATTGAGGTGATTTGGATCCGACATTACAGGAAGATTACCCAGGCATTCCCTAAAGTTGCTTTGAAGTTGCGTCAAAGTCGCCTGGCAAGATTGCACTGTAAGTCGTGGCAGTGTGAACCGAGCCTAAGGGCCGGTTCACACTGCTGTGCTGTCCGACTTTGCATGTGATTCGCACCGCACTGCAGATCACATGAGATATCTGTGCAATGCAAACTAATTTGCGTCGCATTCGGACCAAACTCTCACAGGACCCTTTTTTTGGTCCACACCAGAATCGGATCACATGGGTATTCACACCCATGCAATCTGATTCCTGTCCGAATTGACAGTTTGCAGTGCGATATGTGAACTGATTTGGGGGTGTCATTAGCTTTCTATTTACACTCCCAGCAGTTCGTATATGGCAATGTGAAGTTGTATGCGATGCGGGAACCTGCACTGGATTTGCAGGGCTCCCGCACCGCTGCAGCGTGAACCGGCCCTAAAAAATGAAATACTAAAATTGCACACAGAATTTGGCGCAGCTGTGCATAGTATAGTAATCAGCTTCTACCTTCAGCTTGTTCAATTAAACTTAGATGCTGACTGGGTACTATGCACAGCTGCACCAGATTCTGTGTGCACCAGTATTAGTAAATCACCACCTAAGAAATATTACATTGTATAGCCAGTTTATCAACACTGTACATACCGTAAATGATCATACTGAAGTTTTCCGTTGTTCCCCACAATAACTATTGCTGGGTTATTTCCCTGGGCAAAAGAAAGAATTAAATTGCAGATTTGGTTAGCAGTTGTGGGGAAAAAAGGAGAAGAAATGTATAATAATGCAAAAGATTGAAAGAAAACAAGACTTTACAAAGAGGGAGCAAATATGTTCTTTTAAATTAAAGGAATAGTTCACCTTTCCCTCAGAACCATCTATGCATTCCAGGATCGCCAGTACATAAGGGCTCCTGTACACTGCTGCTGGTAAACGGACGTTTAGGGACAGTTGGGCATTTTCTTTCAGCTGCCCCTGAACTCTCCTCTATGTTATCTCATCAGTCCATGTACACAGGGTCGTTTATAGTCATTTCCACGCAGTTGAGTTAAGTTTTTTTTTGGAAAGCAAAAAAATGCGTTCAGATGGATGTTCAGAGGCATTTGAAACGCCAAATGCCTGTAACAGCTTGTAAACACTCCTAAAGACGGTAACTCACGTCTAGGAGCGTTTCGTTTACAGACGTTTTTCCATTTTAAAAAAAACAATCCTAGATGCGAACACAGCATGCAAACGCGGCATGCAAACGTGGCTGAATGGATGTTTTTAAACATCGGTTTCTAGCTGTGAAGTGCAGTAGTTCAGTGGAGGTTGAATAACATCCCATGTACATGTAAGCCTTACATACCACTGCTCAGTTGGTAAAAAGGTGCTCCTTTTCCCATCCATAGATGTTGGTCATGCATGGCCTGTCATCAAAAAACCCTCAATGCTTGGGCCGAATATATGAAGCAGAAGCACACCCCCAGGGGCCGCTCCGGCTTGTCAAACTGCTCACATGCCCAATATGCTCTTCTCTCTCTTTTGAGAGAGAGAGCGCGAGATCAAAGGCACAGATTGAATAAGCCAGAGTGGCAGCTGGGGATGCACAACCAACGTCCAGCTCAAGCAGTTTTGCTCATAGTGTCATGCAAGGCCTTCACATAAGGAGAGGAAAAGGATCACCATTTTTACTGGCTTAGCAGCAAAATGTAATGTGCTAGGGACTGTGGAATGCATACAGGGTTTTGTGGGAAAAGTACAGGACAGGGGAACTAACCCTTTAAGTATAAAATACAGTATATACCTTTTAAAGCCAATATACCTAAAACTAGTTTCACAGTTGCAGGTAGATAATACTAGGCTGTTTTTTCAAATGTCTGGGAATGACCACTGCAAAATACGGACAGTTAAGTTCCTTGCCCTGTAACCCCTTCCACCTCAACATGACATCCGATGATGGCTCTTGCTGCAGCAGGAGTGTTACCCATTATGCCAAGTCCTCTGTAATAAGAAAGAGATACAGATTCCAGGAGGGAGCAGAGAGCCTGTTGTAATGACTGCAGTGGGTAGGGACCTGCAGCTTCCACTACTGGAGTTCCCAATAGTTATATGAAGTGTACAGTTTGCCACACTGTCTGTCTAAAACTATTGTTTGTGGACTGAACCCCTCATTTCCCATCATCCATTCAGCAGTAGATGTGTCTAATACAGAAGGACCAGCATAGCAGCAGAACTCGCCAGTCCAACATATTGTATACATGTATAGGACCCAAAGCTAAAGAAAGATAAAAAAAAGAAATGTGTCTGGAGTTTTTCCAACAGGGAGAATAGGAGGAAGGTGATACCATGAGCTAGGAAGCGACTCCTAGATGTCACAGTCTAACAGCCAACTATAAATAAAAATTCTACAATAAAGTAAACTGCATTGAGTTGTAATACAGCTGTCAGCTTGTTGGAAGTTGGCCATATATTATACATTTTTCTTGTTCAATTTGCCTTAGATTTACCTTCAACTATGTAGTGCAAGGGCCTTCCTAATGGCATACAAATGGAAAGTGTTTAGGTTTGACCTCATATTATATGGTTTTGGTAAATCTAAAGGAAAGTTGTACAAGAAAGTTGTATAATGTATGGCCAGCCTCAGGGCCTGCTCACACAGGGGCGATCCGACTTCAGGGGCGACTTTGTAAGGCGATTTGAACATGACTTCAACGTGACTTTGGGCAACTTACAACGTGACTTAAAGGACCTCCATGCCAGGCGACTTTGCCTGTGGCCAATCAGAGAAGGGAGGGAGGGAATTGCCTGGGTAATTTGTGGGGAGTACCTTGGTAAATTATTTTCTTTTTCTTGTAAAGTCTTCGCTTCAATATAGATGGGGATCTGAATTGGAGGAGACTTCCATTGAATTCAATGGGCACAAGTCGGATAGAAGTCGCCTTGAAGTAGTACAGGAAGCTTTTCTGAAGTCGAGCGACTTCAGTAGTGTAAATTAAGATGGCTCCCATTCACTTCAATGGGATTTCTGATGTCAAGCGACTTGGGGCGACTATGTGTGAACCGGCCCTAAATCTGGGGGCTGTGAACTTCTAATCAATGGTCAACTAACTGCAGGCAGTGCGAGGCTGCCTCCTCTGTCATATTGGGAACCTAGAGAAGAGTTTCTCAACTCCAGTCCTCAAGGCGCCCCAACAGGTCATGTTTTCAGGATTTCCCTCAGATGAAACGGCTGGGGTAATTACTAAGGCAGTGAAATTGATCAAATCACCTGTGCAAAATAATGGAAATCCTGAAAACATGACCTGTTGGGGCGCCTTGAGGACTGGAGTGGAGAAACACTGACCTAGAGGCTGTGAACAAAACAAGAAAAAGAGAGGTGGAGCGCCAAGCCGACCATAGTGTAGTAACTAGATTTATTGCAAATATAAAAGCCAATAAAAGTTGCACTCACAAACTTAAATGAAAACGAGCATGTCTCTCAGATCGGTGTGCAGTCCGGTCTTTCAGTCCTTGAGGAAGGAGGTGGGTCTTTGCCACTGAAACATGTTTCCCAACAGCCCTTGCAATGACAGATGTCCAGGCGGTTTACGCATAGTCTCTCGTTGGCGAGGGCGGCTCCAGTGATATACAAGGGCAGCTCCTTCCAGCTCCATGGTGCCTATCCACAGCGGCCCTGGAGTGCTCGAAAGAGCTGCAGTCTGGCCTCCCACCCCACCAATGCCCAGACTGCACACCAGTCTGAGAAACACGCTCGTTTACATGTT
Source organism: Glandirana rugosa (assembly GCA_018402905.1). Lineage (NCBI taxonomy): Eukaryota > Metazoa > Chordata > Amphibia > Anura > Ranidae > Glandirana > Glandirana rugosa. Next base: position 169,710 of record BLSH010190069.1, read on the forward strand.
TGTGAGTGCAACTCTTATACTTACAATAAATCTAGTTACTACACTATGGTTGGCTTGGCGACCCCTACTCTTTTTCTTGTTTTGTTTCCTAGGACCCGTAACAAAAATCTATTGAATGGGCTTCAGAACATAAAGGAAAGCTGTGCTGAGAGAAATACAAAGGCTAACACGGTCATACTCCTCCTATTTGCCTTGCTGTTGTGTTGACCTTATGGCTATAGGGCCAGTTCACACCACATGCAGTCTACTGCATTTTTTTCTGCATAAAAACCGCATGAAAAGTAGGTTATATGGTTTCCAATGGCATAGTTCACACCAATGCAGTCAGTTCCACGGCTTAACAATTGTAGAAAAAAAAAGTAGAACATGCTGCATTTTTCCTGCATTGGACTGTACTGGAATGCAGTAAAAGGGATCAAAAATGCACTGCAATGCATCAAAAATGCACCAGACCCCAGTACAGTGAAAAAAAACACAGGAAAAAAGAAAGCCTCTGGAAACGTGTCAAAAATGCACTGGAACACGCCAAAACCGCGCATGCAGAAACGCATCCAGAAGAGATCTGGTGTGTGTTTTTGTGGTGTGAACCAGCCCTTAATATTTCTTGAGCCTCGGATTTGGTTAATTGGTGTCTCAGAAATTGCTGAAGCTAAAGACTGCAAGGCTACTAGTATTTTTTAAAAGTACAGCAATGGTACCCTATATATTCTCCTCAATAGATCATTCCTGTAGAAGTTAAATAAATGCTGTAATAATCAATACCTATCACCTATAGACCAGTCAAGGCCTTCCTTTATTTTGTCCCTTTAAAAATATGTGTCCAATCATTGGATGGTACCACATGTTATGTAGTCCTATCTCTATCACATAGTGATAATAAGAAGGCCTACTATGAAAAAGGATTTTAGGAGTTCCATGCGGCCACTTTTCTGGCCCTACCCACTCCATAGAAGTAATGTCTAAGCCTGGCTGAGCCGAGCTTGCAAGTTAGTAAGGTGCTCATCAGTGCCCTTACCAAAGTATGCAATGAGGAGACACAATACACAACAATGTGAAAGGCAAAATTAATTATCATGCACATACATCATACATGCTATGGCATAACACACAAATCCCTTGTTATCTATTTTAAAGGAAATTGTAATTTAAAATGTTGATCTTACCATGAAATCATGATCAAATGTGTCAAAAATAATCCCCAGTCCATCCCAGAGATCGGTAGAGCCATACACTAGACCCAAGTCTCCTGGTTTTCTAGTATACCACAGAGCCTAGAATTAAACATAATATAGGCAGTCAGAAGTGGAGAATGATTGCTTCCTCTGGATTACATTAAACACTTCTAGCAGTGGGCAATACATAACAATTTTCTATGCTCCCTTTACAATGAAAGCCAATTGACTGCATTAAACTGGGGCCCATATATATGGATCCACATCATATATGCTTGTTTTTCTTGGAGACATAGCATGAGCAAAGGTAAGTCTAACACTTAAAGCAGAGTTCCACTCGAAAGTGGAACTTCCGCTTATCAGATCCCCCCCCCCCCCCCCACTGCAAAATTAGAATACTGCTGTTTGGCGTTAGGGGCTTAGACACTCCTAGTTTCATATCAAGGGAAGATACAGAAGTCAAAATCATTGCGGGGTGTCAAAGCTAGAGGTAGTTGGACAATAATAGCAGAGGTCAAAGCCATGTCAGCCATTCGAAATAAAACAATGTACAACAATAGACCAAACAGAGATTGACAGTTGTGTCACAAGTGGGAGGCAAGGATTCACCTTAAGGGGGAGAACACCTTAGTGAACAGTCTTCATTAGAGCTCCTGATGGTAGAGATGCAGTTGTGTGGCTTCCACTTCTAGGCAGCGGCTCTCACTTGTGACAAAGAAAGACGGACAGTAGAGCTTAAAGGACTTGAGGTTTCAATCCCTATGGCAAGTTGGCACTTTTGATGTTGGGATTGGTGTGGTAAAATAGGGCATGGTATCTATGCATTGGGCCATCAGACGGGCACCTGTTTTCATTAACAATTTGTTGATAAGCCCACTAGGACTCCTAGGGGTTTATTTACTAAAGCTGGAGAGTGCACAATCAGGCTCACTTCTGCAGAGAAACCAATCGGCTTCCAGGTTTTATTGTCAAAGCTTAATTGAACAAGCTGAAGTTAGAAGCGGATTGGCTACCATGCACAGCTGCTCCAGATTCTGAGTGCACCAGTTTTAGTAAATCTACCCCATATATTTTAATATCACCATTCATTCTTTTTGGCTCCATGCACACTGGACGCTCTATATACCGTATTTTTCACACCATAAGACGCACCTGACCATAAGACGCACCTAGGTTTTAGAGGAAGAAAACAAGAAAAAAAAAATATTCTGAACCAAATGGTGTACTAAAATATTTACCAGTGCAGCAATATACCAGATCCATGAAATACAGTCATATACCAGATCCATGAAATACAGCACAATACAGATCCATGAAATACAGCCACATACCAGATCCATGAAATACAGCACATACCTGTGTCCATGAAATGCAGCCTTACAAAGCTGAGAGGGAGATTCATATCTCCCGCCACCACTGCGCTGTGATGATGTCATCACCCTGCGCATAGTGGAGCTCCACTCTGCAGCCAGATCCCATTCAGAAAGAAGCAGCTCCAGCCGCCGCAGTACTTCATTTGGCCACTAGGGCCGAATGAAGCCCCAGTGGCCAAATGAAGTACTGCGGCTGCTCTGTCTTCTCACTGTGTGAGATCAGAGCAGCGCTCTATTGTGTCCGGGAGCCCGCAGTGTAATGCGAGCTCCCGGCGGCGACGAGGGGGGGGGGGGTTTGCAGCATTCGCACCATAAGACGCAGGGAGACTTTCCCCCACTTTTTGGGGGAAAAAAAGTGTGTCTTATGGTGCGAAAAATACGGTAGTCGTCTTGTATGTCAGATTTCTGGCAGAAAAACGCTGCTTTCAAAACTAGCTTTTATCAGCGTTTTGTAATCGCGTTTATCAGCATCAGCGTTTTTGAGCGTTTTTCTTTTAACTTCATTAGCTTTCATTGACTACAAAAAATGCCGGACACCGATAAATGGCAGTTTAGAGGCGTTTATGAGCGTTTATCGGCGTCCAGCGTTTTTGGGGGAAGAAGGAGGACTCTTGAATGCCAATGCAGGGCGTTCAGCCAACAGCCCAAAAACGCCACTGCTGTTAAATGACAATAAACGTCCATGTGTACATGGACACATAGGATAACATAAAGGGGCATTTTTGGGCTGTTAAAAAAAACAAAACGTTCAAACGACCATAAACAGTCGTTTATCAGCTTCAGTGTGCATGGAGCCTTTCAGTTCAAAATTTTCACGTGGAGGATGTTATGTACCATGTTATAATGTAAATAATGAAAAAAAAACAACATCTGGTTGGTTACAGTTGGCAAATACTATTATTGTTTCAAAACCATGATCTCACCATTCCTTCTGCTCCTTTGACTCCATGTCCTGAAATCCTAATGGATATCTCCACTTCCCAGTGGGGAAGAGAAAAACCGCTTGTGGTCCATACTGCTCCCTTGTGATTCTTCAGCGATGGAACAAGGCGAATTTCATCTGGACCAGGAATTGCATCTGTAACCATGAGTATATGCAATTGACCAAACAAAGCACTAAACAAGCATGTAAGACAAAAAGGGAACTTGAATGTCTAAAATATAGATGTTATTTTTTTTCTAGCATCTCAAACTTTTTAAAGGAATGTTGACTCATGATTAAGCGCTGATACAGCGCAAAATGTGTGGACTTTTTTCTCATTCTTTTTGCTGTATCATGTTGCTTTTTATGTCACAATAAAGATGAACTTCACTTGGAATGCAGCTGCCTGGATTTTGGTGCTTACAAGGAAAAGCCTGCTGTTTTAACAGAAAATAAAGTTAGCAGACGTTCAGGTATTACTGAACTTGGGCACTGATTTAAACATGCTGATTTAGGCCTCATACACATGGACGTTTTTTGACGCCGGCGTTTTCTGGCATTTTTTGCAGCTCTCCATGTTAGTCAATGGCCCCATAAAATCGCCAAAGTTTTTGAGCTGTAGATGGTGTCGGCATTAGTGAGCTGAAACTAGAACCCACGGCCAGTGCGTTCTGAGGCTGTAATGTTTTGGCATTTTTTTCCGCCAACGCCACAAAACGCCAACAAACACCAACAAACGCCAACTAATATTGTACAGACGTTAACTGGCGTTTTTTGACACCGATTTTTTTAAGTTGAAAAATAGCAGAGGAATGATTTTTTTTTTAAAAATGCCTATTGACGCCGACGCTCACTAATGCTCACTAACGCCGAAAAACGCCAATTTTTTTTCCTTGACGTCGGGCCTGACGTTTTGTTTATTTTTTAACCGCCTCAGGACCGCCCACCATCAAATGACGGCGGAGCGGTCCTGCTCTCACAGCGGGTAGACGTCATATGACGTCCTCCCTTTAAGCCGGGATTGCACGCGATCGGGCGCGCGCATCCCGGCTCTGTCGGTGTCGGCGTGTCCCCAGGACACGCCGCTTCACCGACAGGGGTGAACAGCCGGCGAGACAAATGTAATGTACACTAGCCGACACTTCATCTAGTGTCGGCTAGTGTTCCATAGTCGGCGGCCGGCCGCCGACTATGGTCACAGCCACTGTCCGTCACAAGGGGTCCTTGTGCGGCGGTGGCTGTGCGTGCGCGTCGCACGAGGGCTAGCGCGCGTACGCGGCACGCTTGCCGCCCGCACGGTAAACACTAGTCGACACTGAAGCAGTGCCGGCTAGTGCACCACTTGTCGGTATTGGTTACCGACAAGTGGGGACAGCCACTTCGCCGCACAGGACCCCTGTGCGGCTGTGGCTGTCTCGGCCCTACGCGCGCGGGC
>BLSH010190069.1:177099-212753 GCA_018402905.1 Glandirana rugosa
GTGTGAACCCAGCCTTAGGGTCTCAAGAAATGAGATAGGCTGTCAGTATATCAGGTGTGATCAGATGTGATCAATTTTCAATGATTGGCACCATAGCTTGTAGACTCTATAACTTTCACAAGGACCAAATAATATACACTTATTTGGGTTATTTTTACCAAAGATAGGTAGCAGTATAAATTTTGGCCAAAATTTACAAAGAAAAATTACTAATTTGCAAAATTTTATGACCGAAACAAAGAAAAAGGCATTTTTTCAAAAAATTTTCAATCTTTTTTTATTTATAGCACAAAAAATAAACCCCCTCCTAGTGATTAAATACCACCAAAAGAAAGCTCTATTTGTGTGAAAAAAAGGACGCAAATTTCATATGGGTACCGTGTTGCATGACTGAGTAATTGTCATTCAAAGTGTGATAGCGCTGAAAGCTGAAAAATGGCCTGGACAGGAAGGGGGTTTTTGTGCCAGGTACTGTTGTGGTTAAGAAATGTCCGTGTGTATGAGGCCTCAATCTTCAGACATCCTCTTAAAGCAAATATGGTTATGTGCTGTTATGGGCTGTGAAAGGGCATTCAGATCAACTCTTCTTTTGGAGTGTAAATATAAAAATGGCATGCAGCCATCCCTGAAGTGTATGCATTTAGGTGGAAAGTGGCTGCAGGAAATTAGGAGCACTGAGATGCAACACAGGATGAAAAAAATGTATTTTATATCACAAACATTGATTGCTAAATAAAAATAAATGTCATTCAGTTGGGTATTACATTTATTAATGTAGAAAAAAATATTAACAGGTACAGATTTTAACCACTTAAGGTCCACCCTATAGCACTTTTACTGCTACAGAGCGGTACTTCTGCACCGATCAGGTATAGATATATATATATATATGTGATCCGACTCTTCCGGGTAGGGGGCGTGCATGCACGCTCTCCTTGTAATCACACACTAGGCTTGTGCAATTAGTTTAGTTCCGGATTTTGCAAAATTCTGCAATTCGGACAGTAATTAAATTTGCCTGTTAGTGAACTTAAATATGAAATTTAATAAATGTCATATTTAAGTTCACTAGCAGCCAAATTTTAAAGGAAATGCCAATACCTATAATTTAATAGTTATTTATTGTTATTTCAAATGTTCTTTCTTATTTCCCAATTTCCGAATTTTGGAAATTTGGAAAAAAGAAAGGACATTTGAAATAATAAGTTAATTCAAATATTTTTAAATTCCCGAATTTTCAGCTGTTCCAATTGCCGAATTACCGCAAATTTCCAAATTACCGCAATTCCTGAATTACCGGAATTGCCGAATTACCGCGAATTTCCGAAATTCATAAAAAATATAAAAACGAACAAATTTTTTCAGCCATGCACAAGTCTATCACACACAGTGGGAGCCGAGCGACAGGTACTGTGGACTCGATGTCCACCGGGCCTAACCGATCATTGAGCAGAGAGGAAGAATTGTGGTCTACCTATGTGGGAAGGGTTGGAGTTTGTGTCCCTGCAAAGCAAGGAATACATGTAATCTCTTCCCCTAATAAAAGCACCTCACACAGTGTAGTAAAACACTGGCTAGGCACACAGTTAACCCTTTGATCACCCCTTCCTAGCCAATGTCGTTAGTATAGTGACCGTGCATATTTTTTTTAGCACTGGTCACTGAATTAGTGTCACTGGTCCCCAAAAAGTGTCATTGTCAGAATGTCCTCCACAATATCTCAGTCCCGCTATAAGTCGCTAATCGCCGCCATTACTAGTTAAAAAATAAATAAAAATATCCCATAGTTTGTAGATGTTATAACTTTGCTGCAAACCAATCAATATACGCTTATTGGGATTTTGTTTTACCAAAAATATGTAGCACAATACATATTGGCCTAAATATATGATGACATTAGATTTTTTCAATTTTTTTTATTGGATATGTTTTATAGCAAAGTAAATGTTTTTTTAATTGGTCTTTTTTTGTTTTTAGCGCAAAAAAAAAAAAAAAAAGAAAAAAAAAGAAAAAGAACACTTATTTGTGGGGAATAAAGGACATGGCTGTCATGCTGATCTAATAGCTTCAATTCTTACAGTATATTTGTAGATCAGGAGTTCAGACTTCACTTAAAATGCTTCACTTAACATGTTAAAATAAAAACTCAGAATGTACTGGAGTCAGAGGACTTTTGCCAGGCAACCAGCATTTTCAGGAGATATGCAATGGAAACCTCTGTTTCCCTTAGCACAGAAAGCCTTTACCTAAACAATTATGCAAGTCACCAGTGCTTATTTATATCTCTGAAAAAAAATTGCAGACAAGGAGCTCTTCAGCTGCTGCAGATTTACTTTGTATTTGACTCAGAAAGTATTGAAACCAGGGGTTCAGCATAGCCACCAAGCAACCAGCATTTTAGTTATCTATGGCAACCCCCACATTTTCATGTGAGTTTAACTAAAAGCCTAAAACATATTTTTATGAATAGAGAAAGGCTCATAGGCGTGCGCAGGGGGTGTGCCAGGTGTGCCTGGGCACACTCTAATCACCTTGTGCAGTGCAGATTCTCCCCGCTGATATTTCACCAAAGCCCCCCAATGGGCTCCTAAAAAAATTGTCTACTGCCCTACTGACACCAACTTCTTCCCTACTAACATTGTCCATATATTAATACATTTTAAAAATTTTTTTTTATAAGAGTGTATGTGTAGATATACATATTACATACCTACACACACACGCACATGCACACGCACACACACGCGCGCGCGTTTGAGCTTTGGGATGCACACCCTAATGCAATAGGCTGCGCACGCCTATGACTGCCATGTATGCAATAATACCAGTACAGTCTTATAGAACACTACAGACCTTTGATTGGTTAATGGTGTATTACTAAAAATAATCGCAATAATTAACAGCAGCCAATCAGAAGCTTGGAGCAGGATAACGAATGAAAACTGACTTCTAGTAATTTGACATGAGGTACTGCACAACCATTCTCTGTAATGTTGTATATTGCACACATATGAGCCAATCACATATAGGAAAATTTGTACTGAGAGAAGAAAATAAAATGTGTGCAGACATCAGTCTGTGAAATGTATTAAAATAAAATGACACAAATGAAAATAAGAAGTATAAGTTTGAGAGCTCCTGTGCTGTGGATTCTATCATATAATCAATTAAACTAATGAGAAGATAGAATATGTTTTAGGCAGCCCCCTAAAGCTGTCTTTTTTTTTTTTTTTTTTTTGCATGCATGTAACAAATAAATAAAATAACATAAATGGCATCCATCTGAAACATAAAAATATTAAAAAGCTTCACCTTTACAAGTCAGAAAAGAGCAGCACTTCTGATCCTTAACTACCGTAGAATGAAATTACCTCCAAGTCTTTCCCAGAAGGGTAAAGTTCCATCAGGAAGGGTGATATGGGGACCTTTAAAACTGTATTTATATTCAAACTTTCGGTGTGCGGGAAGATCCTCTGTAAGGACATAGCAAAACAAGCAAGAAAGAAGCAATTTCAAACTGGTAAGAGCCATATTCAAGTCAGAGGAAAGGATCAGTAATGGGAAGAGTCACAATGGACTGGCAGGAGGTCATGGAGGAGGGTGAAAGTTGTAGCAGACCAGGCACCTGTTGATTGGCTCAGCAGACCAGTTAACAGGAGGGCTACAGCTGTACGTTCCCATACTATATGACAGACTTAGCATTCATTCACACTGCAACTGGAAAGTCAAACTAATGGCCACATGCAAGTAACAATTTTGTTTTCACAGAATGTAAAAATTTGCTCCTTGTTCTTGTTTGATCGAACCGGTGCCTAGACCATGCACACTAAAGCATTTAAAGTGTAATTCAAGTCAAAACCTAAGGTAAAATCTACTCCCACCTCCATTCCAAGCCTATTTTATTTACCCTGTTAAAGGAAAGATGCCTATACTTACATATTCTGAAGTTGCTCCAGCCCAGTCACATGATCTCTCCAGCGGTGGTTTTTGTATAGAGGAGAGAGCAGCAATAACGGCTGAAGAGCCCGGGCAATGACATCACCCATAGGCTTACTATGGGGCAGCCATTGTTGACTGTCCCTCCCTCTACACTAAAGCTGGCGCCGGGATCTGATCATATGACCAAACCGGAGCAACTTCAGAATAGGAAAATATAGGCATTTGTGCTTTTACAGGGTAGATCGAATAGTCTAAGGCAGGGTTCACACCTCTGACGGCTCTGGTGCTTGCTGGTTCATCATTTCAGGTCCGATTTCAGCCCAAATTGTGGGCTGAATTCAGACCTGAAATGGAGCCAAAGACGCACAGGGCACCTGTGCATATTCGCACTGCAGCCACATTGGAGATATGTGAACCGGCTCCATAGAGAGCCGGTCCCAATCTCCTGCTGTTGCGAATTGGATGCGGTGAATCTGCATCCAATTCACAGTGGTGTGAACCCAGCATTAGAAAGGGGGTGGGAGTAGATTTTAGGTTTTGACTGGAATTACACTTTTAAATATTCTTAACAAGTAGTAAAAACAAGCCTTCATTCACCTCTGTATCTAAAAGAATTGTGGAGAATTTAATTCTTTTGAATTTCACAACACAGGCAAAAAATATTTAGGTCCCTTTCAGATAGGCATCATCTGTTCAGTTACGCTTTTGCAAAAAAACAGATTCCGTTTACATCAGTTTTCATCCGTTTACATCCATTTTTGTACGTTTTTCATGCTGCACAACACTAGATGAAGATAATGTCACTTCCTTTGTTGACCACTACCTGGGTCACTGGTTAACTTTTGGTTTATAAAGTACATTAAAATATGGAAATCATAACATTTTGTAAAAAAACAAAACAGACAAAAAACACATGTGTTTACATCTTTCAGTTATTAAATGGACCAAAAATGCAGACTTGTTCAGTTTAAAGAAAACATCAAAAAGAGCAATGCCCCCCAAAATAATTAGATTATAGTAAAAAGAGAATAATTTTTATTGGTACATTATGTATAACAAAATAAGGCCACATAGATAGACCCATCCAGCCTTCCATATTAAGGAAAGGACACCCAGTGTATATTAAGAATACTAGAAAAACTGAGACAACAAAAATCTAAGGGCATGAGACCGCCATCATACTTGCCTCATGCAGGTATTGTGATGAAATACCAGTTTTATAATTGCAGTGCTTTGGCACTTTGCTACCTTGTTAACAAGGGGCACTCACTCATATATATCTATATAGGACCACATGGATTTTTTGGAGAACTTTGATATGTCAGACACATTTGGTTATTACTCTCCTTTCTAACTTGCAGGTACCCCAACCCTCCATTACCTTACTGAGCAACTTGGGTCAGACCATAACTCCTCCTCTTGTGGTACTTACTTAGGAGTCGGGATTCTTCCACCGGGTTTGGGCAATTCTTTGGGAGGCTCAGTGGTGACTGGTGAGGCGTGGCGGCGGTGGTGGCCCCTCTTTTGGACCACCGTCCCACAGGTTGTTCCAATATAATACGGTTGATGAGTTTGCCTTGATACATGCTAATCAATTAATCTGCTCTTGTTTCTAAAGGTACTTCTGTAACTTGTCTTGATGGTTTTCACATCGCGATACTTTCAAGGGATGTTCAAATATTAATCTCTTTGTATTACATTGTAGAACACACTTCTCTACATTTGTGCCCCTGAAGAAAGGACAAATCCTGAAACACGTGGGGCCTTGAGAAGTCCACTGTTCATGATCGCATGTCAATTGTTTTTCTGTATAATTTGGGTGTCATAGTCTTCTTCTATGACTCTGCCTTTTAATGTACCAATAAAAATTGTTCTTTTTTTACTATAATCTGATAGTCAGTCTGCCTTAAAAGCCCCACTTATTTTGGGGGTATTGCTCTTTTTGCCATTTCAAGTCTAGGGATGATGGCAGTAGGGTTTGATACCCGGGTGGTTTAACCTTATATTAGTTTAAAGAAAACAGACGAAAAACTGATGTAAACAGATGCCATACATTTACCCATAGGAATGCATTGCTTTCCATTTTTCATCCATCAACGAACGGACGGCATGCTCGTGTGAAAGGGACCTACGTTTTTAATCTACCAGAACAGACCTTGACAGCCTGCCAACTGTCAAATGTGAAAAACCAGCAAGTGTTTCTAATCAGTTGAAAGAAAAAAAAAAAAAAATTATATATATATATATATATATATATATATATATATATATATATATATATATATAAAACCGGACTTTATAGTCTATTTGCGATCTTTAAATTAATAGCCTAACGTTAAACACAATTTAGCAATAACATTTCCCCAACCTCAAGCAAGTGCTAATTGAACTTGGACTATTTTGGAATAGAAGAGTCTGAACAAGTCATAAGTGTAATTCATGGGCTGCCATCGTTGACCTTCCTTGGAAATAACTAGTTGACTGTAATAAGGACACACAGGCTTTAATATTTTTTGAGTCTTTGACTGGCAGGAAGTAGGAAGAACACGAGTTTCGACTTCGCTATGATTTCACTTTTGGGCCAGTGACTCCAAATACCAAGGACAGAAGTTCACGATGACAGCCAGGGAGCTTCTTAGAATGAGGTCAGAAATGGCAGCCAATGCATTTATCTTACAATCAATTTCCTTTTTTATTTCCTCCAGGTTCAAACTGAAATACAGGGTGGGCCATTTATATGGATACACCTTAATAAAATGGGAATGGTTGGTAATATTAACTTCCTGTTTGTGGCACATTAGTATATGTGAGGGGGGGGAACTTTTCAAGATGGGTGGTGAATCCAACTTTTGTTTTTTCAATAGGAAGAGGATCATGTGACACATCAAACTTATTGGGAATTTCACAAGAAAAACAACGGTGTGCTTGGTTTTAACGTAACTTTATTCTTTCATGCGTTATTTACAAATTTCTGACCACTTATAAAATGTGTTCAATGTGCTGCCCATTGTGTTGGATTGTCAATGCAACCCTCTTCTCCCACTCTTCACACACTGATCGCAAAACCGCAGGAGAAATGCTAGCACAGGCTTCCAGTATCCGTAGTTTCAGGTGCTGCATATCTCGTATCTTCACAGCATAGACAATTGCCTTCAGATGACCCCAAAGATAAAAGTCTAAGGGGGTCAGATCGGGAGACCTTGGGGGCCATTCAACTGGCCCACGACGACCAATCCACTTTCCAGGAAACTGTTCATCTAGGAATGCTCGGACCTGACACCCATAATGTGGCGGTGCACCATCTTGCTGGAAAAACTCAGGGAACGTGCCAGCTTCAGTGCATAAAGAGGGAAACACATCATCATGTAGCAATTTCGCATATCCAGTGGCCTTGAGGTTTTCATTGATGAAGAATGGCCCCACTATCTTTGTACCCCATATAACAACTGTACCCAGCAGAATCCTCTCAGGAAGCGCCAGCCGCGCCTACACCACCGCCTGTAAAACTTTACGGCCAAAAGCAGCATCCGTGGATGCTGACACATCAACTTTGTAAAACTTAACAAAAGTGTGCACCGAGGCCCAAGTAGCCGCCTTGCACACCTGGGACACTGAAGCCTGGTGTCTGAAAGCCCAGGAAGTGCTAACTGACCTGGTGGAATGAGCCGTGACTGGAAAAGGGGGAACTTTCCCCCCCAAACAGTATACGCATGGGTCATGGTCTGTCTGATCCAACGGGAAACAGTGGCTGAGGAGGTCGCCAACCCCTTGCGCGGGCCTTCTGTCAGCACAAACAACGCATCAGACTTCCGAAAAGAAGCTGTAGCCACCAAATACACCCGCAAAGCCCTCACGACATCCAAAGAATGTAACTCAATCTCCTTGGGATGCGACGGGTGGGGACATAATGAAGGGAGAACAATATCCTCATTAATGTGAAAAGAGAAACGAAGATGAAGGTCGCAGGACCGCCCTATCCTTATGAAGGACCAAGTAGGGAGACTTGCAGGACAACGCCACCAACTCAGACACCCACCTAGCGGATGTAATGGCCACCAAGAAAGCCACCTTTTGGGACAGCAATTGTAAGGGAATGTCCCTGATCAAAGTACCAAGTTCAAATCCCACGGTGCCAAGGGCGACCGTACCTGAGGAGCCACATGGCGTACACCCTGTACAAATGTACTTATCAGCGAATGTGACGCCAAGGGACGTTGAAAGAGAATCGCCAGAGCCGAAATCTGACCCTTGAGAGTACTCAATGCCAGGATTGTCGGAATCCCCTCCGCTTCTACCCTGCGCAGTAGCCGCGGTAGAAGCTTGAGGGGAGGGAAGGCGTACAGGAGCCGGTACCGACCCCAAGGCGCCACCAACGCGTCCGTGGCGGCCGCCAACGGATCCCTTGTTCTGCACACGAAGGTCTGCACCTTGTGATTGAACCTGGATGCCTTTAGGTCCACGTCTGGCGTGCCCCATCTGTGGCAAATCTGTCGGAACACCTCTGGATGTAGGGACCATTCCCCCTGATCCAGCGTCTGGCGACTGAGAAAGTCCACCTGCCAATTTTCTACGCCCGGAATGTAAATGGCTGAGATTGCTGGCACGTGAAGTTCTGCCCATCGCAGAATGAGAACCGCTTCCGCAGCCGCTGCCGAGCTCCTCGTTCCGCCCTGATGGTTCACGTACACCACCGCCGTGACGTTGTCCAACTGAACCCAAGCCGGGAGGCCACGCAGCCTTACCGTCCAGTGAGAGAGGCAGAGCCTGATTGCCCTCAGCTCTAGCACATTTATCAGAAGGCGGGATTCCTGCGCCGACCAACGGCCCTGAGCAGACAGTTGCCCCAGGACCCCCCCCCCCAGCCTGATAGGCTGGCGTCCGTTGTGACTATTGACCAATTCATGGGGAGAAACGAATTTCCCAACTTTAGGGCCGGGGCCCGAAGCCACCAGGTCAACGATCCCCTGGTCTGATGATCCTATCTGATCAGCTAGTCCAGGGACAGCGGAGACTTGTCCCACCATGACAGAATTGCTCACTGTAAGAGCTGAGTGTGACTCTGGGCATAACTTATTGCCTCGAAGGCTGAGACCATGAGCCCCAACACCCGCATACAGAACCGTAAAGAGGACCACTGGCGTGACAGCAGGGTTCGCACAGCTGCTTGCAGCGTCAGTAACTTGGCCGGAGGTAAGAACACCTTCGCCTGCTCTGTGTCCAGAATCAGACCCAGATATTCCAGTCGACAGGATGGGGTCAACGTCGACTTCTGCAGGTTGATCAGCCAGCCAAAGTCTTTCAACGAGGCCATGGTGATAGCCACATTCTCCTCCAGGGCCGAAGCAGACTCCGCTCTCAGGAGTAAGTCGTCGAGGTATGCTACCACTGCAATGCCTCTCTGCCTCAATAGCGCCAGCACCGGAGCCACCAGCTTGGTGAATACCCGAGGAGCCGAGGCCAGACCGAAGGGAAGTGCCACAAATTGGTAATGTAGAGCCCCCACTGCAAAGCGCAGGAAGCGCTGGTGTCGGGAACAAATGGGAACATGGAGGTACGCGTCCCTGATGTCCAGGGACGCCATGAAGTCCCCTTGGTGCAGGGCGGCCACAACCGAACGGACAGATTCCATCCTGAATTTCCGTGCCTTCACAAAGTGGTTTAGCGCTTTTAGGTCCAGAACTGGCCTGACCCCACCCTTTTTGGGCACCACAAAGATTTGAATAGAAGCCGCAGAACCTTTCCAGCGGAGGTACCGTCACAATTACCCCTTGGTCGGAGAGCGTCTGAACAGCCCCTTGGAGAGCCTCTCGATGCCCCTGAGGGAGTCTCAAGTTCGATGCGAAGGACCTGTCTGGGGGTAGAGTGCTGAACTCTATCCTGTACCCGGAGGACACCACTTCCTGCACCCACCGGTCGGAGATGCGGGCATTCCACCTGTCTGCGAACCCCAGAAGTCGGCAACCCATTATGCGGAAGAGGACTTTTCCTCTGTCTTTTCGTTCTTGCACTGCCGGGCCTTGAGCCCTTGCTCGCTGCGCTGGGCAGGACAAAAAAAACGCTTCTGGCCCGAAGATGCAGGACCCTGCTTACGGCGGAATTCCCGCCGTCTGGGCTCCGGAAGAAAGTACTCTTCCCCCCAGTGAAATCCTTAATGATTTCATCCACTTGTGCCCCAAAGAGCCGACCACCCTGAAAGGGAAGATCCGTGAGGCCCTTTTTGGACGCGTGGTCACCCGACCAACAGCGTAACCATAGCACCCGTCTGATAATGACTGCAAGCACAGACATCTTAGACAGCATGGGGATCAGGTCCAAGGCCACGTTACACAGGTACCGGAGACCCTGTATCAAATGGTCCGTCCGCTGTGATGCCTCAGGCAAGCATCCGCAGCCCAACTCATTGTGCAACTCAGTCGCACACTCCGTAAGTGATTGCGCCACCATGGCCGACGCCAGAGCTGGTCTCATGGCCGACCCCGCCACCAAGAACAGTGCCTTGGATACCGCCTCCGTCCGCCTATCGGCCGGATCCTTAAAAGAGGGAGACCCCTTCAAGGGGATGGCCGTCGCCTTATTCAGGCGAGCCACCGGAGGGTCAACTGCAGGGGATGCCCACTTCTGCACAAAACTGTCCTCAAAGGGATAGCACACAGCGAAATGTTTGCACAAAACTGTCCTCAAAGGGATAGCACACAGCGAAATGTTTGGGCAATGAAAAGGAATTCTGCGGATGCTGCCATTCCTTATAGACCAACTGGTCAAAAAATTGAGCATAAGGATATGCCCTAGGGGACTGAGACGGCTTAAAGATCCCACAAACGTAGGCAGCCTCCTGCGACTCCCCGGCCTGGTCCAGGCGCAAAGACGCACGGATATTTGTGATCAGGGAGGCCACCAGCGCCCCCTCGCGCACCACTGAGGCCCCCTGGTCTTCCTCACCATCCGAGGGCTCCAGTTCACCATCTGAGAGCTCCACGGGGGTCCCCGTGACCACTGAGGCCCCTTCCGGTTCATAATCCTCCCCTGAAGACGGAGGGGGGTTGGAGGCTTTTTAGCATGGCTCAGCACCCCCTGGGAGAAAAACTCCCTCAATATGGACTTTAACTGATCCAGGGGAACCAGAGGCAGCTTGCGCTTCCACAGATCCCTCCGGAGAAGAACCCGCAGGTTCAGCCGCCATTGTGCCACCGCAACACTTACTAGGCCAATAGGCCCTGACACCCCCACAATGCAGCCCCACCACTGCCCCACAGAGCAACCGGGAGAATGCCCAGGAGGAGACTGCACCCACCGCTACCGACACCCCAGGGAGAGCCAGCTATACTTGCTGTTTAATAATTGCCCTTCAATCGCTGCGTCGCTTGACCGCCTGTCAGGAGCCTTCACCGACACTGTGCCTTCAACGGTGTCTCAGAGGAAAAGAGGAAGAAACGGCGCCAGCCGCACGTTTTCTTCAGCAGGCACATCAAAAATGGCCACCGAGCGGTCACAAGAGGCCAAAGCATGCTCCACACAGGTCGCGAGTATGGCAAAATGGCCGCTGAGCAATCACTAGAGGCCAAAATAGCCCACAAAATGGCCGCGGCTACGGCAAAATGGCGGCGATCCGCCGAAAAATGGTGGCAGATCGCCGCATGGCGGTTTTAGCGCGGGGGGGTATGAGGAGGGTGTAGAAGGGGGGCGAAAACAGACCAAAACAAAAAGGGGAACCTGTAGCCCTGAACCCTCCACCGCCCGGCATAGTCCACAAAACCGCACCCCCGGGGGGGAGAGAGGGGGTCACTCACCAATCCAACGGGCGTAGCGGGTAGCCACCTGATAGCAGACCTTCCTCCCATCAGGTGGGGAGGGATGCTGCAGGCCAAGCGCCCCTGGACGCGAGCACAGCCCGGTCACTGGACGCAAGTGGGGGCCACCCACTAGCCTCCCGCACGGAACGGGTACGATGCGGCGGACCCCGCTAAGGTTACGGGTAGCTCGCATCAGTCGGCCGTGCTGGGGAAATTCCAGGATTCGAGATATCCTCTATGATCCAGCCGGCTACTTGATAGCAGTCTTCATCAGATAGCTTGAGAAAGCAAAAAGAAGAAAAAATTAGGGAACCGCAGGTCCCAGAAGGGAACCAGGTCTAACTCCTTGCACTAGGCATAAAAAAACTGATATGCTATGCAGGGCTGGGGGGTTATATGCTGGAGTGAGGACGGCCCCCTGGGAGGGGTCAGCTTGCTTTTTTTCTGTTTGCCTAGTCTACTCCTAGTAGGATGTGCATAAACCACTTGCCAATGAAGGGCTGCGTCTGTCAGTGAATGTAAGAGAAAAATGCTTGATGCTCCCAATGCTAGGCTGTTTAGCTCTTCAGCATCAATTCATTTCAATGGCTAGAATAAATTATATAAAAAAAATTACATTTCACCAACTCTATGCCACACTGCCATTGTGGTGGCATGTTGTACAGCGAGCTGCACTAATATAAAAATGCTTTCGTGCTGTATTCTTATGCAGAGCAAACCACCACACATGTATGGTGTCACATAGAAAACAATTGCTTGAATATTTAAGAATATAGGTATAGATTTCATATATAAGCCTGCAGCCTACAAAGCTGCATGTAGGACATTTGAATCTGGAATCAGATAAGCCTTGAACATTCACCTGGTAAAACTTTGAGAATGCATGAAGTGCCTAAAAGCCCAAGAAGCACTATCAGGATTTATTTATTTTATTTATTTCAGGTACTTATATGGCACCATCAATATACGCAGTGCTTTACATATACATTGTACATTTACATCAGTCCCTACCCTCAAGGAGCTTACAATCTAAGGTCCCTAACTCACATTCATACATACACATACTAGGACCAATTTATACAGGATCCAATTAACCTACCAGCGTGTCTTTGGAGTCTGCGAGGAAACCGGAACCCCGGAGGAAACCAGCACAGGCACAGGGAGAACATGTAAACTCCAGGCAGGTAGTATCGTGGTTGGGATTCGAACCAGCGACCCTTTTGCTGCTAAGCACTACACCGTGTCGCCCAGATCTAGTAGAGTGTGCCTTAAGAGGAAATGATGTAATCTTATCCTTATGGCCATAAGCCTGAACAATAATTTGTTTTAGCCACTGAGAAAGGGTGGATATAAAAGCTGGGTTCATCTGGAAGGAAAAAGTAGAGTCAGATTTACTAATAGAAGCAGTTGCTGCATAAACAGCATTAACCACATTCAAGCAGAGAAAACTCCTTTTATGTACTGTAACTGGACAGAGGGACGGAGGGCCAATAGCTTGGTTGTGTTAAAAGGCTAAAACCAACTTAAGAGGAAAGGAGGCTCTGGGCCTCAACACAACCTTGTCCTTGTGTAAGATAAGTAATGGTCCTTTACAAGATAGGGCGCCTAGCTCAGACACACCTCACAGGTGATGACAACAAAAATGGTACCTCTGTGAAGAGAATGGTAAGATTCAGTCGATCTGGAAGAGCCCCTGGAGAGTACGCTAGAAGCCTGATGAGGTTGAAGTACAACATCTGTTTGGGCCAATTAGGTGCTATCACAAGAGTGCCCTCAATCTTGATCCTGTGGATAGAGGAGGAAAGGACCAGATTAGGTTGTACTGATCCCATTTAGCTACCATAGCATCCACTGCTTCAGTCAGTGAATGCCTACATCTGGAGACAAACCTGCCCAGTTTCCTGTTGAATCTGGAGGCCAGGAGGGCTATATCTGGCATCTCCCACCTGCAACAAAGATCCTGAAAACCTCCAGATGAAGAGACCATTCTCCTAAGACGTAGGGGTTGCCGGCTGAGGTAGTCTGCCCACCAATTGTCCATACCTGGGATGTGAACAGCAAACCATGAAGTTCTGCCCAAGATAGAATTGTTTGTATTCCTCTTACTGCAGCACGATTTCTAGTCAATCCCTGATGGTTAATGTATTAAGATTGGATGGCCTTGCAGTTGAGAAGCCTAGTGTTGCAAGGATAACCAAATCACTTGGAGCTCCAGTATATTACATAGAAAAAAGACACAAGTCCTTTTAGTATAACCAATAAAAGGGATAAAAAATATCCTTATAAAAATAAATAAATCATACAATCCTATATACACAAACCTACTGTATACCCACAGTTGATCCAGAGGAAGGCAAAACAACTCCAACAAAGGATGAACCAATTTGCTCCAGCAGGGGAAAAAATTCCTTCCTGATCCCTGAGAGGCAATCAGATATTCCCTGGATCATCTTTACCTGTAAAAGTTAGTACCCAGTTATATTATGTACATTTAGGAAAGGATCTATGCCTTTTTAAAGCAATCTGCTGAGCTGGCCAGAACCAGCTCTTGAGGGAGTCTAATTCCACATTTTCACAGCTCTTACTGTGAAGAAACCTTTCCGTATTTGGAGATTAAATCTCTTTTCCTCTAGATGTCAGGAGTTGACTGGGAGACAAGCTCCTTTTAGGAAACCAAGTTCCCTGCAACAATTGGGTGTTTAAGACTCCTCCCCAGCCTTTAAGTCTAGCATCCTTCCTGACTATCTTTCAAGATAAAGGATTTCTCTGCTTCCAGGGATGGGTCCTGAGCCACCAGGTAACAGTTAACCTAGTTTGGGGTGTTGAGCACATCAATTTGTCAGAAACTGCTTCTACTTGTCCCATGCAGGCATAGTGTTGAGTTGTGGGGGTCTGGAGTGGAAGTGAGAAAATGGAACGGACTCAAACAATGCTACCATTTTCTGGTGGAAAAACAAAACTACGGATTGAGCTATGTTCAGAATGATACCAAGATACTCCACATAATGAGTTTTCCAGCACTATTTGAAGATTCAGACTCTAACAATCTTTGTAGCACCTGAAATGTCCACATCGCATTGTCGGACAGTCTGTGTTGAATGTTCTTTCAATATGAGATCATCCAGGTATCTCAAAGTGGGAATGCCCTGGAAGTGTAGCAAGGCTAAGGCTGGTGCTAAACTTTTGGTAAATGCTCAGACTGTATAAGACAAACCAAGCAAAAGAGCTGCAAACTTGTAGCGTTGGGTACCCACAGGAAATCTATGTTATCCCTGGTCTGCTGGAAAGGTTGGGGACATGCAAGCAAGCATCTTTGATGTCCACAGATGCTAGAAAGTATCCCTGATTGAGGAAACATATGGCAGACCTGGAGAATTCCATGTAAACCTTTTAGGATGGAATGATGACATTTAAGGCCTTCAGGTCTAGGATGGGGCAAATGCTCTCTTTTGGTTCTGGAATAGTGAAAAGTTTAAAATAAAAACATTGAAACCTTTCTACTGGTAGAACAATAGCATTGACTTCATGTCCCAAAAGATCTGCAAGATTAGCACGGAGGTCTGCTAGCCTGTGGAAAAACACACAAAAATATTGGATAACATGAAGCGGAGTGGAGGTACAGAATGAAACTTAATTGGATTCCCTGCACTTTTAGCCATGCATTGGAGATGCTCTCTGACAAGCTGTCCACTAAGACTTCCCTTTTGGAAAGTAGGGACATCCCTTCATGCTGAAGAGGACTTGCCTGCAGGCTTGGAGGGTGTGGGGGCCAAAGTTTTCAATTGAATTGGGCACCTGGCTCTGGTCTGCCTTAGGAGATGGAGGCCTGGGAGAAATATTATGAATTATCTATAGCTTCAGAGGCAAGAATATGAGCCCTAGATGTATTCTGCTGGGGTAAATCGGTACTCGTTTCACCAGCAATATAATTAATGCATTTATCTAAAGAAGCTCCAAAAATATGTTCTCTATCAAAGCATGCATTTTTTGCATAGCTGTTCCATGGACCAACATTTTAGCCAAGGTTTTGCATTTTGACAGGTTAGAGACTCATTCAGGAAACAGGACACACAATAGCCACTTACCCAGCTACACAAAAGTACAGTTTGCAGGCACAAGCTGTAAGTGTTTCATAACTGAATAGTCAGTAAAGACACCAACTGGTTCCTTGGACATATTTTTAGTCCATTCTCTGAATGTCCCACAAATTTATATAACAGCTATAGCAGGGTGCAATAGGAAGATCTGTAAGCTTGTGCTCACACAGGGGCGATCCGACTTAGGAGGACTTTGCTAGGCGACTTTCAGCGCAACTTCAGGCGACTTGCAGCATGATTTATGCCAGGCAACTTTGTCTGTGGCCAATCAGAGAAGGGAGGGAGGGGGTTGCCCTAGATAAATTCTATTCTTTTCACTGTAAAGTCGCTTCCATGTAAATGGGGGATCCGACTTGGAGGCGACTTCTATTGAATTCTATGGGCACAAGTCAGATAGAAGTTGCCTTGAAGTTGTGCAAGAACCTTTTCTGAAGTCGGAGCAACTTCACTACTGTACATTAAGGCGGCTCCTATTCATTTCAATGGGATTTCAGATGTCAACGGACTTTGGGCGACTTGAGGCAACGCAAGTCGCACCTGTGTGAATGGGCTCTTAGTGAAAATAAAGATTTGGAAAGGGCTTCGAAGCATCCTTAACCACTTCCGGACCGCCAGCCGTCGTTTGACGTGGAATACCGTTGTTATGGTAGCAGATAGCTACCATAACCCCCGGTATCTTTTTTTTCAGCAGACGATTCTGCGTCTGATAAAAGTGGTCTTAGCGGCGGACCGTCCTTGCGAGCTCGTGCGCAGAAGCGAACGCATACGTAAATCCCGCCCACATATGAAAATGGTGTGCAAACCACACGTGAGGTATCGCCGCGATCGTTAGAGCGAGAGCAACAATTCTAGCCTAGACCTCCTCTGTAACTCAAAAATGCTAACCTGTAGAATTTTTTAAACGTCCCTAATGGAGATTTTTATGATGCAAAGTTTGTCGCCATTCCGCGAGCGGACGCAATTTTGAAGCATGACATGTTGGGTATCATTTTACTCGGCGTAACATTATCTTTCACAATGTGGAAAAAAATTGGCCTAACTTTACTGTTGTCTTATTTTTTAACTCCAAAAACTAATTTTTTTCAAAAAAAATCACGCTTGTAAGACCGCTGCCCAAATATGGTGTGACAAAGTTTTGCAATGGCCACCATTTTATTCTCTAGGGTGTTAGAAAAAAAAATATAATGTTTGGGGTTCTAAGTAATTTTATAGCAAAAAAAACTGTTTTTAACTCGTAACCACCGAACCCAAAAAACAGCCTCGGTCTTAAAGTGGTTAAATAAAGTTAGGGACCTTAGATTGTAAGCTCCTTGAGCGTAGGGACTGATGTGAATGTACAATATATATGTAAAGCGCTGCGTAAATTGACAGCGCTATATAAGTACCTGAAATAAATACTGGGGTATGTTCAATAGGGGTAGTCAGTGTTTTGTTAAGGCGTGATATGGCTGGATGCACAGCGGGGACAGCCCGTTTCTTAATAAAAGTCTTCTCAAGCGAATATTGGTCAGGGAAATATTTAGGAGAAAATAAATTGCCAGGATTTATTCAGCATCCATATAGAACCTGTCTGAGTAAGGAGTATACTAAAAAAGTTTTCTTAAATCTTGGGGCTTTTTAGGGAACCCCGACTAGTAATCGCACTAATGTAAACCTTGGCCTGTTCCAGCTTAACACAACAATTGGAACTGATATGTTAAAGTGTACCTATGGTCAAAATGTTAAATCATATATTCATTTCCACATTATATTTCAATTATTTTTACCTTAACTCCTATTAATATGAAAGGTCTTTGTAAAGTTCCCCACACATTTACTTCCTTGAATTCTGTGACACACAAAGAGATGGGCAGCAATCACAACATGAAAATACATTTTTTTTTTCAAGTAAGCTTATATTGGATTATCAAATATAACTATTGTTTGTGTTGATATGACAATACTAAAGCTATAAAATAAAAGTGTAATCTGAGACCATAGAACACCTTTAGGTTTAGGAGTGATAAAAGCAGATTGTGTCTTCTGCGCAACAAACTCATCCAAAACCGATTTAGGAGACCCCTCTAACAATAGTCCATCCACAGCAGAAGGCTCAGGGGTAGTGTTGCGCGAACCCGGACCTGTAACGTTCGGGTCCGTACCGAACATTGGGGTGTCCGGGACCCGGACGTTTCAAAAAACGTTCGGGTTCGGGGTTCTGGTAGTTGATCACGCATGTTGAATAGCTGCAGGGCAGCCAATCAACAAGCGTTTCACTGGTTTGCCCTTAGAAGCCATCACAGCCATGCCTACTAATGACATGGCTGATTGGCCAGTGCATCATGTGACCCAGCCTCTATATGAGGCTGGAGTCACAGTGCTGCATGTCACATGCTCTTGGGTTAGTGTAGGGAGAGGAATCTGCCGGCGTGATTGTGAGGGACAGATTGCAGACATTTTAACATCTGATCCTGCATCCTGAGATTACTACTGCTGTTGCTCTGAGGGACAGATTGCAGAAATTTGAGATTTTACATAATGCTGCTTTGAGTGACAGATTGCAGATCAAACCCTTCATAACACAACGATCGTTACGATCGTACACAACGATCAGATTGTGGGATTGTACACAACGATCAGATTGTGGGAGTAGTTTGAGATTTCACATACTGCTGCTTTGAGCGATCTGACTGCACTAGACTTCTGCTTAGAGGGACAGATTATTGTTCAAAAATCATCTCCTAGTTCTAGAGGGAGAGGTTCTAGCTGCAGCTGTGACACATTATTGTTCAAAAATCATCTCCTAGTTTATTTGATTTTAATTTATTTTCCCTATCCGCATTTTTTTGTAGGGCACTTGCCCCACCCTTACCCCCATTTTACTTCCTTTTGCAGCCCTCTAGCACTTGCCAGGACTTTGTTAAAGCATTTTTGTGCCTAAAAGTTCGGGTCCCCATTGACTTCAATGGGGTTCGGGGTCCGGGATAACGTTCGGGCAACGTTCAGTGTCGAACCCGGACTTTTCCCCAAAGTTTGTTCGGACCCTCCGAACCCGAACGTCCAGGTGTTCGCTCAACTCTACTCGGGCCAATACAGCTGCAGGAATGTCAGAAAGAGACTTTGGAGTTGAAAAAATAACACTTCCCTGGATAAGTGTGAGGAGGGGGAAGCATCTGATTGGGACCAGGGGTGAAGCTGAGGTGTGTGTGCGGGGTTTCATGCAAAGTTTTACCTAATCTTCAGGCCTAAATTTTTTTTTTTTTTTTTAAACATGTGCATAAACCTGCAAGCGTGGAACTGGCACTGAAAGGGTTTAATGAAAGATGAACCAAAGGGATTTATACATTTTGAATGTGTGACAGAATTAAAAACATGGGGGTAGGTTTTCTTTTGCCTTTTCAGATAACTTTCATACTACTCCATGGCAGTAATCTTAGCTTCATCTGAGCAATAACCAACGTTTACAGCAAAGTTAAGTCCAGCACGGAAATATCCATTTCTATATAGTTACAGTGAATTACTGATTTGCCGGTCATGACCTTCCAAAAAGACTTTGACCAAAATAAGAAGGGGAAAAAAGTGCAGCCAAAATACAGACATCCTTTGTAAGAATCTATATTATTTTGAAATATTGCAGTTGGACTGCAGAACAGGAGGACATGTTTACGCACGAAACACGTTGGGTGGGGCCTACGTGCTGACGTAATGCCGCCGTTTCTGATTCGGCAGCCACTTTAGTTGGTCTGACCAACTTTTATTTTATCGATATGTATGCTGAAGCTTCTTTATGTTATTTATATCCGTGGATGGAATAAAGGGATTTTAGTATAACTTACCGTAAAATCCTTTTCTCTGAGTTCACTGACAGAGGCAGCCTTCTTATGACACATGGGGTTATGCTCATCTCACTAGGAGTAGACTAGGCAAAATAAACAAAAGCATAGGTTGGCCCCTCCCAGGGGGCCGTCCTCACCTTAGCATATAATCCCCCTTCCCCGTACAGCACATCAGTTCGTAACAAGCCGTACAAACTCAACGCAGAGGGGTGGGTGCTGTGTCTGTCAGTGAACTCAGAGAAAAGGATTTTACGGTAAGCTATACTAAAATCCCTTTTATTCTTCCGTTCACTGACCGACGCAGCCTTCTTATGACACATGGGGATGTCCCAAAGCTGTGCCAATCAAGAGGGGTGGGCCAACTATAACAACTGTACCCAACAGAAAAACGCCCTCTCAGGCGGCGCTAACCGCGCCTACACTGCCGCTTGTAATACTTTGCGGCCAAAAGCAGCATCCGAGGATGCTGAAACATCAATTTTGTAAAACTTAGTAAACGTGTGCACTGAGGCCAAACTAGCCGCCTTGCACACCTGAGACACCGAGGCTTGGTGTCTAAATGCCCAGGAAGTACTAACTGCCCTGGTGGAATGAGCCGTGACCGGAAACGGGGGAACCTTGCCCCGAATCTCATATGCATGAGTCACGGTCTTCCGTATCCAACGAGAAACGGTAGCTGACGAGGCCGCCAAGCCTTTGAAAGTAAAGGAAGAAACCACCTTCGGAGAAACGAAGGGGAAGGTCGCAAAACCGCCTTGTCCTTATGCAGGACCAAGTAAGGTGACTTGCAGGATAATGCTGCCAACTCAGACACCCGCCTAGCGGATGTGATAGCCACCAGAAAGGCCACTTTCTGCGACAACAGTTGTAAGGGAATGTCCCTAATTCTTTTATATGGCGGTTTCTGCAGCACAGAAAGCACCAGATTCAAAACCCACGGAGCCAGAGGCGACCGTATCCGAGGAGCCACATGACGTACCCCCTGTACGAATGTACGGATCAACGAATGAGACGCCAAAGGCCATTGAAAAAGAACCGCCAGGGCCGAAATCTGCCCCTTAAGCGTACTTAACGCCAGGTTCTTGTCTTGCTGCAAAAATGACAGTACTCTGGACACTATATAAAAGTGGGGGTTCCAACAGCCCTGCCTCGCACCAGGTAATATAGGTCTTCCAGGTCCTATGATAAATCTTACGAGAGGTACTCTTACGTGCTTCAATCATAGTAGGGATTACGGAGTCCGAGACACCCCTATCCCTTAACACCTGGGACTCAGTAGCCAAGCCGTCAAAGCCAGCGAGGGTAAAGCAGGGTGCAAGATAGGCCCCTGAGACAGTAGGTCTTCGCGAAGTGGAAGACGCCACGGAACATCTGCCACCATCCGTACTACGTCGGCGTACCAAGGACGCCGAGGCAAATCCAGAGCTACCAGGATTGTCAGGATTCCCTCTGCTTCTATCCTGCGCAGAACCCGCGGTAGAAGCTTTAGAGGAGGAAAGATGTACAGTAGCCGATACCGACCCTAGGGCGCTACCAGTGCGTCCGAGGCGACCGCAACGGATCTCTTGTTCTGCACACAAAGGTCTGTACCTTGTCATTGTACCTGGAGGCCATGAGGTCTACCTCTGGTGTGCCCCATTTGAGGCAAATCTGGCGGAACACTTCTGGATGTAGGGACCATTCCCCTTGATCCAGAGTCCGGCGGCTGAGAAAGTCCGCCTGCCAATTTTCCACGCCTGGGATGTAGATTGCAGAGAGAGCTGGCACGTGAAGTTCTGCCCACCGAAGGATCAGAGCCACCTCTGTGGCTGCTGCTGCGCTTCTTGTTCCACCCTGATGGTTCACATATGCCACAGCCGTGGCATTGTCCGACTGAACCCGGACAGGGAGGCCTCGCAGCCTTTCTGACCAATGGGACAGGCAAAGTCTGATCGCTCTCAGTTCCAGTACATTTATCGGAAGACAAGCTTCCCGCACTGACCAATGACCCTGGGCAGAGAACTGAACCAGGACTCCTCCCCAGCCCGATAGGCTAGCATCTGTCGTTACTATCGACCAATTGAGGGGGGGGGGAAACATTTCCCCAACTTTAGGGCCGGAGCCCGAATCCACCAAATCAAGGATCCTCGGGACTGATGATCCAACCTGATCAGTCTGTCTAGAGATAGGGGAGATTTGTCCCACTGCGACAAAATCGTCTTCTGCAGGAGCCGAGTGTGACTCTGGGCATAAGGTATCGCTTAGAAAGTCGACACCATGAGCCCCAACACTCGCATACAGAACCGTAAGGAGAACCACTGGCGTGATAACAGGGTTTGCACTGCTGCTTGAAGTGTCAGGAGCTTGCTCGGTGGTAAAAACACCCTTGCCTGCACCGTGTCCAGAATCAGACCCAGGTACTCCAGCCGGCAAGATGGAGTCAATGACGACTTCTGCAGGTTGATTAGCCAACCGAACTTCTTTAACGTGGACACCGTAATCGTCACGTTCTCCTCCAGAGCCGCAGCAGACTCTGCTCTCAGGAGTAGATCGTTGAGGTATGCTACTACCGCAATACCCCTCTGTCTCAGCAGCGCCAGCATCGGGGCCACCACCTTGGTGAACACCCGGGGAGACGAGGCCAGCCCGAAGGGAAGTGCCACAAACTGGTAATGCAGGTCCCCCACTACGAAGCGTAGAAAACGCTGGTGACTGTGACAGACTGGAACATGGAGATACGCGTCCCTGATATCCAAGGACGCCAAGAATTCCCCTTGGTGCAGTGCGGCCACGACCGAGCGGATGGACTCCATCCTGAAACTTTTCATCTTTACGAAGTGGTTTAGCGCCTTCAGGTCCAGAACTGGCCTGACACCACCCTTTTTGGGCACCACAAAAAGGTTTGAGTAAAACCCGTGAAATCTTTCCACTATGGGTACGGTACAATCACTCCTTGTTCGGCAAGTGCCCGAACGGAGCCTAGAAGTGCCTCCCGACACCCCTGAGGGAGTCTCAAGTTTGAGGGGAAGAACCTTTCTGGGGGCAGAGAGCTGAATTCTATCCTGTACCCGGAGGACACCACCTCCAGCACCCACCGATCGGTGATGCGGGCAGTCCATCTGTCTGCGAACCCCAGCAACCGGCCCCCCACCCGTCAGTCGGGTGGGGGCAACCCATCATGTGGAGGTAGATTTATCCTTCGCTTTTTTGGACTTATGCTGCCAGGGCCTTTTACTGTGCCCCGTGGAAGCCTTCCCGGCCTTGAAGCCCTTACCCGCTGAGCCGGGTGCCCGAAAAAACTTCTTCTGACCTGAAGAAACAGGGCCCTGCCTACGGCGAAAATCCCGCCGCTTTGGCTCTGGAAGGAAAGTACTCTTCCCTCCCGTGAAATCCTTAATGATTTCATCCAACTGTGGGCCAAACAGACGCCCTCCCTGAAAGGGAAGATCTACAAGAGCTTTCTTTGAAGCCTGGTCGCCTGACAACAATTGCAAAAACAGACATTTTTGACAATATGGGAAGAAGGTCCAAAGCCGCATGGCATATGTAGCGGAGACCTTCTTCCAAATGTTGTGCCCGCTGTACTTCAGCCTGTGCACCTTCACCAGATAAACCAGTGTGCAGCGTGCTCACGAAGAGACTGTGCCGCCATCGCAGTTGCTAGCGCCGGCCGCATGGCTGACCCAGCCAACAAGATTAGTGCTTTAGACACTGCCTCTGTGTGGCGATCGGCCGTCTCCCTAAAAGATGGAGACCCCTCCAAGGGAATGGTCGTTGCTTTATTCACACGAGCCACTGGGGGGTCCACCGCTGGGGAAGCCCATCTCTTAGTAAAGCTAACCTCAAAGGGATAGCGAACAGCAAAGCTTTTAGGAAAAGCAAAGGAATTTGGTGGCCTCAGCCATCCTTGAACACCGCCTGTTCAAACACCTGATCATAAGGGTAAGCCCTAGGAGACCTAGGGGGTTTAAGCGGTCCACAAATATATGTGGACTCATGCGACTCTCCTGCTTGGTCAAGCCGCATGGAGTCGCGGATATCAGTGATCAGCGCTTCCATTATTGCAGGGGTGGCGAACAAGTTAGACACAAAGAGCCAAAATTTTAAACTGTGAGAGTCAGAGAGCCACAACACGCAGTGACCTGCCAAAACAGACAAACACTCACACAGAAGCGGCGCGAAGCGATGCGGCGCTCAAGGCGATCTCAAGGCAGCTTTCAAGGAGACTTCTATCATAGAAGTCAATGCAAGCCGCCTGAGATCGCCCTGAGAGAAACATGAAACTTGGCAAAGAGCCACAGTATATACAAAATATAATAAGAGGCAAAGAGCCGCATTCATTATGGCCGGGAGCCGCGTGCGGCTCGAGAGCCGCGTGTTCGCCACCCCTGCACTATTGCTTTATCACGCGAAAAAGAAGCCTCCTGATCATCTTAGCCTTCTGAGGGCAGTTCACCCTCTGAAAGGTCCACAGGTGTGACCATTGAAGTGCTCTCTAGATCCGAATCCTCCCCTGAGGAAAGAGGGGGGGTGGGCGTTTTTTGGGGCCTCTCGGACCGGGGTCCCCCGCCCGGGGAAAGAACTCCCCAAACACCGCCCTCAGCGGTTCCAAGGACACTAATGTTCCTGGGGTGGATTGTTGATCCGCAGGTACCCCTGCCATAGTATTGCCGGCCTCTGACATCCCAGCCTTCCGGTACCCCCACTGTGTGACCACCACCTCTACCCCACCAATTAGCCAGGGAGACCCGGGAGGATTGCACCCACCGCTACCAGCACCCAGGGAGAGCCAGCTATACTTGCTGTTTAGATGCCTCAGCACTACGACCGGAAGAGCAATGCCCAACAATCTACTGCACTCCAGGAGCTTGCCACTGCGCGTCAGCCACGTTGTCCAAATGAAAAGCGGAAGCCTCACTTCCGTTTTTAGACACTTCCTGTAACAGGTCTGAACTTCTCCAAAACGACCACTGGGGGCCGCCAGAGAGCAGGCTGGAAACCACATGTTATCAAACAATGGACGCTGCCATTAACACACGCGCGGTCGGCCACGAACGAGCGTTGATCCACACTCAATGGCGGCGACCCACTTAACGCAGAGCTCCGAACGGTCAGTGCAAAGTACGGTGATCCACACCGAATGGCGGCGAACCGTTTGACGCAGAGCTCCAAACGGTCAGTGCAAGGTGCGGTACTGCGGGGGGGGGGGGGAGATAATCCTCAAAGGGGTACCACCCAGTATGTCCCTCCACGGACCCCCACCGTCCGGCTACCACAAAAGCTGCCCAGGTGCCCACTCTCCACGCCCCTAGGGCGGAAGAGGGGTCCACTCACCAATCAGACGGGCGCAGCGGGTAGCCATCTGGAGCAGACTTACCTCCCCAGAAAGAGGCATGCTGCTGGCCAGGCCACTGGACAGGCGAACCAGTCACTGGGCTCTGGTGGGTTTTAGCCACTGGCCGCCCGCACTGAACGGGCGCTATGCGGTGGGCCCCCCTAAGGGTAGCTCGCATAGTGTCAGCCGGACTGGGGAAAGTTTTGGATTCGAGATATCGTCTATACCACCAGCCAGCTTCTTGATAGCAGTCTTCTTCAGACGAATCTTCAGGAGACCGCAGATCCCATAGGGAACCAGGTCTACTCCTTGCACTAGGCAAATAAAAACTGATGTGCTGTACAGGGCAGGGGGATTATATGCTAAGGTGAGGGCGGCCCCCTGGGAGGGGCCAACCTATGCTTTTGTTTATTTGGCCTAGTCTACTCCTAGTGAGATGAGCATAATCCCATGTGTCATAAGAAGGCTGCGTCTGTCAGTGAACGGAAGAGTAAAATACTACATTATATACAGCTCCTTTTGGCTCAGCGTGGTGAGCTCATTTGTTGTAGGATTTTAAGCGGTACTGGGGCACATCGGAACAGATTGCGTGGAGACCTAAGAAACCCAAAAATTCAGGGAGGATTATGATGGGCATTAATCATTGTGTACCTCTACCTCTGGTGAGTGCATAGATGGTAACAGAATCACACGAATATTAATTTGCTTCAGGTGGTGGATACTTATGTATATTCATATGCTGCATTCACTTATATCATGGAAAGGTGCACTTGAACAGTGATCCAATTATTTCTCTTGAGACTCTTTGCTGGTGGATTGGAACAAGCTTTCTATGGACATTATGTTTTTTCTGGATTGATACACAGTATCTGTTATATAAGTGTTACACACTTTTTTGGATTAATGTACATATTGTATGTACTTTACTTTAGCTTTGCACATTAATTTAATATTGGTGTTTAGTAAAGTCACTCTGCGCGCTAGCTGCTGTGACCTACAGGCGCTCACGTACCCCTAATTTATGCATATCCATGTGCTAGCTACCTGCTGACTTTGATAGCTTAGTCACCTCTGCTTCTCCAAAACTTCAGCAGTAGACTGAGCTCATCCTATCCTCAGGATGACAGCATTGCACAAACCTTAAAGACTTTAAAGACAGCACCATAACTGACTGAGGGGGCAAACCCTTCCTCTTCTAGATTGAGTTGTACTGAGGAGAGATTATGGTAAACCAATACAAGGATAGATTTACATATTTACACTGACTTCATTTCAAAATACACTTCTTATTTTGCACAAGTTTAAAACGTGAATTTGCCTAAAGTTCTGTTTTAAAGAGGACCTGAAAATGTGTTTAAAAAATGCAAACATCAGTCCACTAGAGGACGTTAACATTTCTTCTCACCTCTTGTTCTGGTGACAATTCTAATGTTTTGTATGCCCCATCACTTTGGGTCCCCAGTGATAATAGTCACCAGGATAATTAGAAAGTGACACTACATAGTAAGCAAAAAAGTTGTAACAAATCCCTACTCTATCCAAAACTTTTGGCTATACATACACCTTAATGCTTTTATAGCCATCTGCCGTTGGAACATATATCTGTGCAGGAAGACCTCTATGAAGGCATTAACCAATATCTTGCAAGTTCTCACAACTAAAGTGCAATCAATTGTATCAGCAAAAGGAACAGGTTCTATTCCGACAAAGAATCAAAAGCACAATACCTAGCAGAAAACATGTCAGAAAAACGCTTGTTCCTGCTGGCTATTTTAAAGACGTATAGCCAAAGCTATTTTGGCTATACTTCTGGGGTTCACAAGAGTACAGTTCATTCTGCACTCCAGCGACCCGTTTGAGCAAACAGCAGGCTAAAGCCTGCTGACGTCACAGAGCAGGTCCAAGCTCTGAAAAAATATCTACCATATGGTTGGGATCTACTCATAAGCCTGGACTGGCAGCTGGCTCAGCCTTTCAGGGAGCCGCTGAGAGCCTGAGCCAGCCACTCCTCCACAGCTCAATGCCCCAGTAAGCGCTGGAGGGGCAGAGCAGAGAGCCGATGACTGACAACCACCAGCTCGCTGCAGAGAGTGTTTAATCGCTCAGTTTTTGGTCTTCGAGCTAGTGGGGGATGGATCGATGCTGCATCTGCCTAGGGGAGTATAAATATATGTATTTTTTTTAAAACATGAACTTCTCTTTTAATAAAAGGATTATTATTATGTTGCCTATTGTATGCTGCATTTTTGTTGTTGGTACAACGGATTGCTTCAGTGGAGACAGTACCTATGATATGATTGTGGAGTGTGGAGCTTGATCTCGTCTGGAGTGGAATGTGAAATATTTGACATTAAAGTCCAAGAACATCCTTAAATGGCACAGATGATTATAGCTTTTTCCAGAAGGCAGCCGAGAAGCACCAGCTACCAAACCAGTGTCTATGGAAATGAGCAGAGATAAGGAAAGCGGCAATATAGATTTTTTTTTTTTTTTTTTTTTTGTAATAAATATAGTTGTATGCAAAAGTTTAGGAAGCCCTGACAATTTCCATGATTGTCATTTATAAATATTTTGGTGTTTGGGTCAGCAATTTCATTTTGGTCTATCAAATAACTGAAGGACACGGTAATATTTCAGTAGTGAAATTAGGTTTATTGGATTAACCAAAAATGTGCAATATGTATCAAAACAAAATTAGACAGGTGCATACATTTGGGCACCCTTGTCATTTTGTTGATTTGAATACCTGTAACTACTTGGCACTGATTAATTGGAACACACAATTGGTTTGGTGAGCTTATTAAGCCTTGAACTTCATAGACAGGTGCATCCAATCGTGAGAAAAGGTATTTAAGGTGGCCAATTGCAAGTTGTTGTTCTCTTTGACTCTCCTCTGAAGAGTGGCAACATGGGGGCATCAAAACAACTCTCAAATTACCTGAAAACAAAGATTGTTCTACATTATGGTTTAGGGGAAGGCTACAAAAAGTTATCGCAGAGATATAAGCTGTCAGTGTCCACTGTGAGGAACAGTAAGGAAATGGAAGACCACAGGCACAGTTCTTGTTAAGGCCAGAAGTGGTAGGCCACATAAAATATTGGAGAGGCGAAGGATGATGAGAACAGTTAAAAACAGCCCACAGACCACCTCCAAAGACTTACAACATCAACTTGCTGCAGATGGTGTCACTGTGCATCGTTCAACAATTTAGCACACTTTGCACAGGGAGAAGCTGTATGGGAGAGTGATGCGAAAGAATCCTTTTCTGCACACATGCCACAAACAGAGTCGCTTGAGGTATGCAAACGCACATTTGAACAAGCCAGCTTCATTTTGATCATAACCAGGGGCGTTATGCATGGCGGCAAAAGAACACAGCGTTCCAAGGAAAAGGGATTTTATTAAAACTTACCGTAAAATCCTTTTCTCTGAGTTCACGGACAGACGCAGCTCTTCATGACATGTGGGTTTATGCTTGTCCTATTAGGAGTTAACTAGGCAGGGAAAGAAAGCAAGCTGGCCCCCTCCCACGGGGCTGTCCTCTCTTCCCACAAACCCCCTACCCTGCTTAGCTCATCAGTTCGTAACAAGCTGTACCGAAACAGAGCGCAGAAGGGTGGGTGCTGCGTCTGTCAGTGAACTCGGAGAAAAGGATTTTACAGTAAGTTTAATAAAATCCCTTTTTCTCCTATGTTCACTGACAGACACAGCTCTTTATGACATGTGGGGATGTCCCAAAGCTGTGTCAAAAAGAGGGGTGGGTAAACGATAACAACTGTACCCAACAGAAACCTCTAAGGAGGCGCCAGACGCGCCTACACCGCTGCCTGTAAAACTTTACGGCCAAACGCAGCATCCGAGAATGCAGACACATCAATCTTATAAAAAACTTAGTGAAAGTGTGTACCGAGACCCAAGTAGCCGCCTTGCACACCTGTGACACCGAGGCCTGGTGTCGGAAAGCCGAAGAAGTGCTAACAGCCCTGGTAGAATGAGCCGCGACTGGAAAAGGGGGTATCTTGCCCCGAACAGAATATGCATGGGTCACGGTCTGTCTGATCCAACAGGAAACAGTAGCCGACAAGGCCGCCAAACCCTTGCGCGGACCATCCGTCAGTACAAAGGATCAGACTTCCGGAAGGAAGCTGTTGTATTCAGATACACTGGCAAGGCCCTTACGATGTCCAAGGAATGCAACTCAAATTCCCTAGGATGCGAGGGACGAGGGCACAACGAAGGAAGAACAATATCTTCATTAATGTGAAAAGAGGAAACCATCTTCGGAAGAAACAATGGTGGTGGGAGCAAGACCGCCTTGTCCTTGTGCAGGACCAGATAGGGAGACTTGCAAGATAGTGCAGCCAACTCAGACACCCGCCTAGCGGATGTGATGGCTACCAAGAAAGCCACCTTCTGCGACAGCAGTTGTAAGGGAATCTCCCTGATCTTCTCATATGGCGGTTTCTGAAGCACAGAAAGCACCAAATTCAAATCCCATGGTGCCATCTGGGACCGCACCCGAGGCACCACATGGCGCACACCTTGTACAAAGGTATGAATGAACGAATGTGATGCCAGAGGTCTTTGAAAAAGAATTGCCAGAGCCGAAATCTGGCCCTTGAGAGTACTCAAGGCCAACTTCTTGTTCAGGCCCTGCTGTAAAAAGGTCAGGACACTGGACACCACGTAAGAGCGAGGGTTGTAACCCTCCGCCTCGCACCAAGCTATGTAAGCCTTCCAGGTGCGGTGATAAATCTTGCGAGAAGCACACTTGCGTGCTTTGAGCATGGTATGGATCACGGAGTCAGCGACACCCCTGTCCCTCAGCACCTGGGACTCAATAGCCAGGCCGTCAAAGCCAGCGAGGGTAAAGCAGGGTGCAAGATGGGCCCGAGACAGTAGATCGTCTCGCAGCGGGAGCCGCCAGGGAACGTCCACCACCATTCGTACCACGGCGGCATACCACGGACGCCAAGGCCAATCCGGAGCCACCAGGATCATTGGAATTCCCTCCGCTTCCACCCTGCCTAGCAACCGCGGAAGAAGCTTGATTGGAGGGAAGGCGTACAGTAGATGATACCGGCCCCAAGGGGCCACGAGAGTGTCCGTGGTGGCCGCCAACGGATCTCTCGTCCTGCATACAAAGGTCTTCACTTTGTGATTGAACCGAGACGCCATGAGATCCACATCCGGCGTCCCCCACTTGTGGCAAATCTGGCTGAACACCTCTGGATGGAGAGACCACTCTCCCTGATCCAGCGTCTGGCGACTGAGAAAGTCAGCCTGCCAGTTTTCTATGCCTGGAATGTAAACGGCGGAGATTGCCGGAACGTGAAGTTCTGCCCAACGCAGGATCAGAGCTGCTTCCGCCACAGCTGCTGAACTTCTCGTTCCGCCCTGATGGTTCACATATGCCACTGCTGTGGCATTGTCCGACTGAACCCGAATCGGGCGACCTCGTAACTTCACCGTCCAGTGAGATAGGCATAGCCTGATCGCCCTTAGCTCCAGCACATTGATCGGGAGGCGTGCTTCCTGCGCAGACCAACGGCCCTGGGCAGACAGATGCCCCAGGACCCCACCCCAAGCCCGACAGGCTGGCATCTGTCGTGATTATCACCCAGTGAAGGGGCAGGAATGACTTCCCCCGAGTTAGTGCCGGGTCCCAAGCCACCAGGCCAGAGAGCCCCTGGCCTGAGGGTTCAAGCGGATCAGGAGATCCAAGGACCGCGGAGACCTGTCCCACCGAGACAGAATCGCTCGCTGGAGAAGTCGAGTGTGGCTCTGGGCGTAAGGTACCGCCTCGACGGTTGAGACCATGAGCCCCAGCACCTGCATACAGAACCGTAATGACGACTGCCAGTGTGACAGTAAGGTTTGCACCGCCGTCTGCAGTGACAGCAACTTGGCCGGAGGTAAGAACACCTTTGCCTGCTCTGTGTCCAGAATCAGACCCAGGTACTCCAGGCGACGGGACGAACACAGTGTCGACTTTTGCAGGTTGATCAACCAGCCGAAGTCCTGCAACGAAGCCATGGTGATCCTCACATTCTCCTCCAGAGCCGAGACGGACTCCACTCTCAGGAGCAGGTCGTCGAGGTAAGCTACCACCGCAATGCCTCTCTGCCGCAGAAACGCCAGTACTGGGGCCACCAGCTTGGTGAAAACCCGAGGAGCTGAAGCCAGACCGAAGGGGAGTGCCACAAATTGGTAATGGAGGTCCCCTACCGCAAAGCGAAGAAAACGCTGATGCCGTGGACAAATGGGAACATGGAGATACGCATCCCTGATAACCAGAGACACCAGGAATTGCCCCTGATGGAGGGCGGCCACAACCGAGTGAATTGATTCTGTCCGGAATTTCTGCGCTTTTACATAGTGGTTCAGGGCCTCCTTTTTTGGAGACCAACCTCTCCACTGGAGGTACTGGCACGATCACCCCCTGGTCGGAGAGTGCTTGAACGGCCCAGAAGAGGGCCTCCCGACGCTCCTGCGGGAGTCTCAAGTTCGATGGGAAGAACCTGTCTGGGGGTAGAGTGCTGAACGCTATCCTGTACCTGGTGAACCCCACTTCCTGAACCCACCGGTCGGAAATGCGGGCAGTCCAAAGGTCTGCAAACCCCAGAAGACGTCCCCCCACCCAAAGCTCGTGTGGGGGCAACCCATCAGGCAGAGGAGGGCTTGTCTTCTGCCTTTTCAGTCTTGCGCTGCCACTGCCGCTTACCAGCCCCTGCAGCGGCCTTGCCGGATCGAGTCCCCTTTCCCGCTGCGCCGGAGGCATGAAAAAACCTCTTCTGACCCGAAGAAACAGGCCCCTGTCTATGGCGAAACTCTCGCCGCCGGGGCTCTGGGAGGAAAGTGCTCTTCCCACCAGTGAAAGCTTTGATGATTTCATCCAGTTGTGGTCCGAAAAGATGGCCACCTTGGAAGGGGAGATCCGCAAGGCCTTTTTTGGACGTGTGGTCACCCGACCATGAGCGTAACCAAAGGACTTGTCTGAGAATGAAGGCAAACACAGCCATTTTGGATAACATAGGGAGCAGATCCAGGGCTGCATCACAGAGGTCCTTGATACCCTGAAACAAAAACTCAGCCCTCTGCTTCGCATCCATCAGGCGACCGCAGTCCAGATCATTCTGAAGCTCCGCCATACGCTCAAATAAGTATTGCGCCGCCATGGCTGACGCTAGGGCCGGTCTCAGAGCTGAGCCTGCTAACAGAAAGAGTGCCTTTGACACCGCCTCTGTCCGCTTGTCGGCCGGGTCCTTAAAAGAAGGGGACCCTTCCAGGGGAATGGTCGTCGTCTTATTCAGACGAGCTATCGGGGGGTCCACCGCAGGGGACGCCCACTTCTTCAGTAAGCTATCCTCGAACGGATGGCAAAGCGTTTTGACAGTGAGAAGGAATGCTGCGAACGCTGCCATTCATGATAGATCAGATGATCAAAGAACTGATCATAGGGGTAAGCCCTAGGGGGCCTGGCAGACCCACAAACATATGCAGATATCTGCGACTCGCCGTCTTGGTCCAGTTGCAGAGTAGTGCGAATCCCAGAGATAATGGCGGACACCAGCGCTTTTCCGTGCGATGCCGGTGCCCCCTGGTCCTCATCTCCGTCCGAGGGGGCCAGCTCACCTTCAGAGAGTTCTACTGGGGTCCGTGACCCCAAAGGCTCTGGTTCAGAGTACTCCCCTGAGGAACAGGGGGAGGAGGGCGCTTCTTAGGGACCCCTGGAGCGACGCTCGGCTCCATATGGGGGAGAAATTCGCCAAAAACCACCCTCAGCTGGTCCAGAAATACCCCCTGCGCAGATTGCGCTGTCGCTGATTCCTCCTCAGCAGGCCCAGCAGGGTATTCTGCCCTCGTTACCCCAGAATGGGAGCTAAATGCGTTAAGAAAAAAACAACACCTATTTAAGGCACCCCCACACTGCCGCACACCACCGCCCCACCGAATGCCAGGGAGACCCAGGAGGACTGTACCCGCCACCACCAGCACCAACAGGAGAGCCCAGCTATACTTGCTGTTACGTGCCAGAAAAAATCCTGAGGACTGCCAGAAGAGCTGCGCCATCAGAAGCCACACCGTTCCAAAGTGAAAGTAAAAACGGCTGTAGCACGTTTTTACAGTGCATGAACTCCAATATGGCCGCTGAGGTCATACACTAGAGGCCAAAAACCTGCTGGGGAAGTGGCTACAGTAAAATGGCCACTCTGAGCACCAGAGGGAAGGCTCCCTTAGCGAAAAATGTCCGCGGCTACGGCAAAAAGGCGGTGGATCGCCGCATGGCGGCCCAAGTCCCCAAACAGGGGGCAGAACGATCGGGTGCGGTGCGGGGGGTGGATGGGACCCCAGGTGAGACCAGGGGACCCCCGCCGGTGGCTACATCCCAAAAGCGTGTCAGGACACCCGTCGGCCCCCCCTCTGCGCCTGAAAAGGGGAGAGGGGGCACTCACTCACCAATCCTGTCGGGCGTAGCGGGTAGCCACCCGGTCGCAGACCTTCTGCCCCTGCCGGGGCAGGATGCTGCCGGCCAAAATTGCCTCCGAACCGGACTGCAGTCCGGGAACTGGGCGGTGGGACCCCATACCTCGGGACTGGCTCGCATCGGTCGGCCGCGCTGGGGAAAGTACAGGATCCTGTAATGATCCTCTATGCCCCAGCCGGCTTCTTGATAGCAGACTTCAGATAGCTTGATAGAAGCAAAAGAAAGTAAAAAGCAAATAAAATAAAAGAGCGGTCTCAATCTGGACCGCAGGTCCCATAAGGGAGCCAGGTCAACTCCTTGCGACTAGGCATTTTAAAACTGATGAGCTGAGCAGGGTAGGGGGTTTATGTGGGAAGAGAGGACAGCCCTGTGGGAGGGGCCAGCTTGCTTTCTTTCCCTGCCTAGTTAACTCCTAATAGGACAAGCATAAACCCACATGTCATGAAGAGCTGCGTCTGTCAGTGAACCTAGGAGAAAAACACTCGCTACCCACAGTAAAATTTGGTGGAGGTTCCATCATGCTGTGGGGCTGTGTGGCCAGTGCCGGTACTGGGAATCTGGTTAAAGTTGAGGGTCGCATGGATTCCACTCAATATCAGCAGATTCTTGAGAATAATGTTGAGGAATCAGTCACAAAGTTGAAGTTGTGCCGGGGCTGGATATTTCAACAAGACAACGACCCAAAACACTGCTCAAAATATAATCGGGCATTTATGCAGAGGAACAAGTACAATGTTCTGGAATGGCCATCCCAGTCCCCAGACCTGAATATCATTGAACATCTGTGGGGTGATTTGAAGCGGGCTGTCCATGCTCGGCAACCATCAAACCTAACTGAACTGGAGATGTTTTGTAAGGAGGAATGGTCCAAAATACATTCATCCAGAATCCAGACACTCATTACAGACTATAGGAAGCGTCTAGAGGCTGTTATTTCTGCTAAAGGAGGCTCTACTAAATATTGATGTGATTTTTCTGTTGGGGTGCCCAAATTTATGCACCTGTCTAATTTCGTTTTGATACATATTGCACATTTTCTGTTAATCCAATAAACCTCATTTCACTACTGAAATATTACTGTGTCCTTCCGTTATTTGATAGATGAAAATGAAATTGCTGATCCAAACACCCAAATATTTATAAATGACAATCATGGAAATTGTCAGGGGTTCCTAAACTTTTGCATACAACTGTAATTGTAATAAATAAATGCAAAGTTTCCATTTAGTTTTGAACAGCAAATGGATAGATCTGCAGTGTTAAGCAATATCAATTTGGATTTTTGGCTAAACAGTCTGCTGCAAAGAAGGTAACTGTCTGTTTCTCTGGGCCTGAGTATGTATTTTCAGAGGTTGTATGTCAATTCTTCCCCTCGAAATGATAGACATTAAAGTGGATGTAATCCCTCCATATAACCAGTGAACATCCTCAGATGATACACAGTGATAAATCAAATCTCCCTATATTATGTATTACATGCATATCTGCTCTCTTCATCTGTAAATATCCTTTAGAAAGTGCATATCGTGTTAACGTTTTTCTCTTCCTGGTTACCTCTGGGAATGGATCATTGGAATACAGCCAAGACAGCTGATTGGAGGAAAGGCACACCCCCTTTCCTCTATAGGCAAAGGAAGAAAGCAATGTACATAGCTCTGCTCTTAGACGACAAGCAGTGCGCTAATCTATATAAAGCAACCTCCCCGACACACATTTCTGCCTCGAACGTATGAGAACTTATCAGGCTGATAACAGAGCTACAGCGGAAGATACAGCCAGGGGACATAGTTCTTTGGAGAGAGATAAGAAAACACTGCAGATCTGTGCGCCCAGCTCAAATTTCATGAATCGGGTATACATCCACTTTAACTTAAATAGTGAAATGTGTATGGCTAACTGGTTCAAATAAGGCACTGAAAATAAGATAACCCATAGCAACCAATCAGTAGCTCCACTTTTGTTGAGAAAAAAACATTCCCCTCTGGGTGATCTATGTACATTGCAAGGATTTTAACAAGCTTTGTTGCAGATTCCTACCTTTTGTTATTCTGAAGAAATCCCTGTATGTTTGTGTCCATGTGGAAAAGTGAATCTAATAGGAGTGGTTTCAGAATTATAACTCTATATCTCACCAACGACATTGACAATGAAAATCAGTGAGCCGATCACACAAGCAGGAAATTATGTTTCGGGGGGGGGGGGGGGGGCAG
>BLSH010190069.1:212763-227557 GCA_018402905.1 Glandirana rugosa
GGGGGCATTCTGTATTCTGTGTACATAACACCTCCAGGTAACCATATAGCATTTTACAGAAAATTACAGAGCTACAGATTGAAAAGGAAGGGCAATTTTTAATAACATTCCATTGCAATAAGACATGTGTTGCAATTGTAAATACTATATTATTTTTTTTATTATTTGCTATTTTTCTCCCCCAGGAAAGTGGAGTTACCCTTTAAGCTGACTGGGACTAAAATCTGACTGAATGCATTACGTCAAAAATGAATGAGACAACATCCAATAAAATTCCCATATGGAATGGTTTATTATGTTTAAATCCCACCAATTGCAGCATATACATGTGTTTAAAGCACTGGACAGAAATGGAAAAGGGAAAGGCCTTTGGAAATGAAGACACAAGACAGCATGCACACAATTTCCACAAGATAAATCAAAGCAAGTCCTTCTTTCCAGCGTGATTGTATGTTCATCCCACCCCTCCTCCCCAAAATTTTTTTTTTTTTTCTTTGTATACAATAAAACTTTACGATTCGTACTTCAGTAAAACACCTCCCTAACTGTAAAGGCAGATTATCTTTGTGATTTGTAACAAAAATGTAAAAAAAAAAAAAAAAAAAAAAAAAAAAGATATATATTTATATATATATTTATATGACAAAACTGTCCCTCCTACCCTCCCCCCACAAAAAATGGCAAATTATAAAAAAAATAAAAAAAAACAAGCACACAAATCAGACAAAAAATGGTGGTTGTCAAGGAAACTCCTCCTGCAAAAATGATGCTATTAACTCTTGAAAACATGTCTAGTGATTCTCAAAACTATTATTATATAAAATCAGTTCCTGGATCTATATACCCTGACCACTTTCCCTGCAGGGGAATAAAGAAAATATAACTTAAAGCTGACCTACAGTCCAATATTTAATTAAAGTTATGTTCTCACTTGGATGGATAGTATTGGGAGGGCAGAAATCCTCCTCTAGTGCTAGTCACATAACCAAAGCCTAGGCATTTAGTCACATGATCTGTTGAGAGGCGGAATGACCGCTCCGAACTCTTCTCCTCCCACCTCAGCAGAGATGTGACCAATGGTTTGGTCTTTAGGTTATGTAATCAGCAGAGGAGGCTAAAACACTTTTGATCCATCACTTTATGACTGTTTACATAACTTTTCATGGAAGAATAGGTCTTCTTTAAGTGACACACTGGTAAAAGCATATGAACTGTTCAGTTTTGCTGACCCAGAACTGCAGCCTGGGTGTTGAAATAAATAATGATTACAGTGTCTCCTATAAGGAGTATAGAGAAATTCACTACTGCAAAATAGGATTTTTGACTTACCAGTAAAATCTGTTTCTGGGAGTACAGTAAGGGGCACAGGATTTGTAGGCATTACAACTTAATATGTAGCTACCTTCAGGTGATTTGACACTGGTTAAAAAAAATAAAGCTCCAAGGATATCCCTCTATAAAACCCCTCCCACTCCCAGCTAGCCTCAGTATTGTTGCATGCAATTGGGAAATTATATAAACATACGGGAGAAATATATGACCTATACTGTACACTAACAGATTTTACTAGCAAGTCAAAAATCCTATTTTCTTATTTGTACAGTACGGGAAAAAGGATCTGTAGTCATTACCATTGGGACATCCAAAAGCAGTCCGAGGAGTGGGCAACACATGGGAGCAGGCCCACAAAAAAATAGGTAAAAAATGTTGGACAGACTCCGAGAGAAGCTTGTAGCACCTTATGCTCGAAACGGGCATCAGAGGAGGTCTTAACATCTACTTGGTAGAACAGAAGACCAGGTGGCAGCATTGTAAATATAAGAAACGGATGCCTGAAGCTGAAAAGCCAATGGAGCACAAATAGATCAGGTAGAGTGTGCCTCAACAGGTAAGGGAAGAACCCTATCATTAGGTTCTAATGATAACTTGTTTGACCCACCTAGCAATAGTAGAGTAAGAAGCAGGGAGATCCTTGCAGGAACTGTTAGAAAGTACAGAGGGAATTTGACTGCCTAAAAAAGACAGCGTACAACTTAAAAGGCCATAAAGCACATACCATGTTAAGACATCCTTTGGATGTTTCAGGGCAGGACCTAAACAAAGGAGAATGTCTTGATTGAGAAGGAAAGAAACCACCTTTGGGTGGAAAGAGACTTTAGGCCTCAAAACAACCGTGTCCTTTTGCAACACTAACAGAGTTTATATGCACAGGTTTTTTGTTTGTTCAACCTGCTGCATCCACAAGTGATGTGCATGCAGGGATCTCCCCTGCCATGCTATTGTATTCTGACAGAAGAATACACAGATCAGCACTGTGGTGATTGGCTGCAGTAAAAAGCTGTTTTTTCAGCAGGACTGTTCAACAGAAGCCGGTTGTTAGACTGCCTTTTGTTGAACAGAGGAGCACACACAGACCAGCCAATTTTTGATAAACCAGACAATTTTCGGTACATGTGTACCCAGCTTAAAGCTGGTATTGCACAGAGCAGCCCTGATCCTTGTGTTCTTGGGTCTCTTGCGGGCACTTCTGGCTCCTCGTCTTCTTGGTGTGCCACCACAGGAAGCTACTTCCTTTGTGACACACCTGCAGGCTCGCCCCCAAGCTGCACTGCCTGCATCTATAGTCACAAGACAGCGCGGCTAGATGGTTAGCCTGAGAGCGATTTCATCTGACCCTTTCCCTTGGGCTTGTGAGGGGCACTTATGACCTCCATTGCTGTGATGAGGGAGGGGAATGCTTCAGTACCACGCAAATGCAGGCTGCTGTAAACCCAGGTAGTGCACATCAACAGCTATATTGTGTCAAAGGAGAGCTTGGGAGCCATTGTCCATTAGAAAGCACGCCCAGAAAGAGGAAGAGGAAAGGCAGGGCATGCAAGTGCAGTAAACCAAATGAAAATTGGCACACCAAGCACCACAAAGAAACTGAGGTTAGCTGGGAGTTGGGGATGCAGTCTTCTCTTTTATCTGAAGGTTGTGGAGTATGGTATAATAAATGGCAATGACTACAGATCCTTTGTCCCGTAATGTACGACTAAGAAACATTTTTTTTTTTTGATTCTCAGAGGTTGTTTGGGAAAATATTTTCAAATTTTAGAAAAATTGTAATGGGCTGAAATTTAGCCAAAAAGCTACCAAGGTTTAAAACAAAGAGGATGTTTAATAATGTGACTAATATGTGCCAAGGGGA
Organism: Glandirana rugosa; assembly: GCA_018402905.1. NCBI lineage: Eukaryota > Metazoa > Chordata > Amphibia > Anura > Ranidae > Glandirana > Glandirana rugosa. The sequence continues at coordinate 215,954 of BLSH010190069.1, forward strand.
GGGTGGGTTGACAGAGTATTTGCATGCAGTTCACTGTACTGCTATTACGCTTAAAGCCTAAATGCAGCCTTTGTATTTGATAAACCCATTCCCTGAGCAAGCCTGAAAATTCAAAACAATCTTTAATGTCAACAAGCAATAGGTAATTTGCTTGGAAAAAACTGAAGCAATGTGTGGTCACTGGATATCCTTTCTTCAGGATGTTTTAATTGTAAATGTGTTGTAATTTAATTGTAAGCTTCATGATTTTATCTGAGCCATGTAACTGTAAAAATTCTGCAGGACCTGCATCTAAACTGACTTACTGATTGGCCCTTTATCATTACAACCCTGTAAGACAATAGGAACTGAAATTTTCAGGTACAATGTGGTGCACAAGAACATGCAAACCAAGAAATCAGAAGATAGGACTGCACGAGGAATCAAGCTGTTGCAACAAGACACTTTAAAAACAAGTAACAGGTCAACAACTAGATTGCATTTTGTCGGTCTCCTGTTTTGTAATACTGGGCTTTACGAAAATTATTGGAGCCTGCCAATAATAGTTTGTGTTGTGTTTTTGCTTTCACAATGCTGCCACCACCATTAAAAAATCGTTGGTAAAGCCAAAGAGGATGATGCAGCAGCACACAGGACACTGACACAATTCAAGGTATTAGAGATCTGTAAGGTGCAGACAAATGTGCTGCTACCTGTTCTGGCAGTGAATGGGTTACGAAAACTCTCAAACTGTATCAGGTGATCACTGCTGACCAAGTAATAGCACATGCTCCACCTGAAATTATAGCAGTAAAATGATTTGTCCCAACTACTGAAATAAATGTCAGTGGTTCTCTGTCATACAAAGGTTTATCACAGTGGCTGTGTTAAGAGTGATGAGGTCAAAAGATTACGTAACAAGGATGGAGCTTTCTAAACTTTGGGAGATCATTTTTTTTTTTAGATAAGGACATCCACTACTGATAGGTTCATGAGTACAGGAGACTACAGAAGTTGCATGAACTAGATCACCTCCTGTGGTTTATTATCGGCAAAGGCCTCTTATCAGTTCAGTATGTCAGTTTATAAGCAACCTATTAAATAAGGCAGAGAAGAGTCAGAATTGAATTTCCTGGTCTGAAGCATGCATCATTATTTGCATTAATGGTTAATAAAAGTACCCATTGCTGATTGTATAAAGCAATGATTCTTCTGGTGACTGTGATTGTTTGTCTTTGTCAGAAAGTGTAGCTGCTTTACTTAAACACTTTTCGATTTGGTCCCCATTTCTCCTGGATGTTGGCAATGCATTGTTTTCTTCAGTTCAGTACCAAGCCCACTGGACCTATTTCCACTCCAGGCTTATTTTCCAACGAGTAAGTGGACACAGTAGGGAGAGTGAGATGTGACAACAAAAACATTTAGGAGAACATCAGCATTCTTCTGGAGACCACCAGAGATCTTCAGCCTGTTTCTGGGCACAAGGGCAGCAGGTAGTGCAAGGCAGGGGAGTTCAGAGAGACCAATAAGTATTTACTGTATACACAGAAGTCCTGTTGGCACTCTGGCCAACACTTCTGATATGGACGAGTCACTTTCTCTCTGGCTCTGAGGCAACAGGTGGCTTTCAGAACTTGCCCCTGCTTTAATGGTACAGCTCATTGGCTTTGATATGCTCTAGCTGTTCCCGGAGTTGTTTGAAAGTTGGTCGCTGGTTGGCGTCCAGATGCCAACACTTCTTCATCACGTCATACACAACAGGAGCACAACCATCTGGGGCATCCATCTTGTATCCTTTTTCCACTCTAGGTACAACATCTCTCAGGGCCTGAGAAGATATAGAAAGTTAGGGATGTGAGTTGCTCAAAGTTAAAATACGGTAATGTGCACACCTAAATTTCTATCATGGAGTAAGGACTGCTCACTTTTCCCCATAGCAAACACAATTCTCATGGACATGCAATAAAGTAGACCAAAAACCATTTTAACCACCAGCGGTTGTTTAACCTTAAAGACCAGACCAACTTACTAGTACAATCCGATTTCTTGGAGTACAGTACGAGACATCATTTTAGCTTTAGCATTTTAGCTTTTACCAAAAGGTTATATGTGGATACTTGCAGGTGATTGGAGCCTGGAAAAAATAAATAAAAAAAGTCTGCAGGGACATCCCCCTATATAATCCCTCCCACTCCTGGCTGGCATTAGTTTTGTGTCTCGAAATAGGAGATCATAAGAGCAGAGGAGTCCCACATTGTAGTACAAGAATTTTTTTTCTCCTGGTAAGTCAAAAAAAGGGATTTTTTTGTATAACTTACCGTAAAATCCTTTTCTCCGAGTTCACTGACAGACGCAGCATTCTTATGACACATGGGGTTATGCTCATCCTACTAGGAGTAGCCTAGGCAAAACAAACAAAAGTGTAGGCTGGCCCCTCCCAGGGGGCCGTCCTCACCTCAGCATATAATCCCCCTGCTCTGTACAGCACATGAGTTCGTAATAAGCCGTACAAAACCAACGCAGATGGGTGGGTGCTGCGTCTGTCAGTGAACTCAGAGAAAAGGATTTTACAGTAAGTTATACAAAAAATCCCTTTTTCTCTTCCGTTCACTGACAGACGCAGCATTCTTATGACACATGGGGATGTCCCAAAGCTGTGCCAATCAAGAGGGGTGGGCAAATCATAACAACTGTACCCAACAGAAAAACGCCCTCTCAGGCAGCGCTAACCGCGCCTATACTGCCGCTTGTAATACCTTGCGGCCAAAAGCAGCATCCAAGGATGCTGCAACATCAATTTTGTAAAACTTAGTAAACGTGTGCACTGAGGCCCAAGTAGCTGCCTTGCACACCGGAGACACCGAAGCTTGGTGTCTAAACACCCAGGACGTACTAACTGCCCTGGTGGAATGCGCCGTGACTGGAAACGGGGGAACCTTACCCCGAATCTCATATGCATGAGTCACGGTCTTCCGTATCCAACGAGACACGGTAGCTGACGAGGCCGCCATACCTTTGCGCAACCCTTCCGTCAGCACAAATAAAGAATCAGACTTCCGAAAGGAAGCTGTAGAACTTAAATAAACCCGCAAAGCCCTCACCACATCCAAAGAATGCAGCTCCACTTCTTTGGGATGTGATGGGTGCGGGCACAATGAGGGGAGAACAATATCCTCATTTAAATGAAAGGGAGAAACCACCTTCGGAAGGAATGAAGGGAAAGGTCGCAAAACTACATTGTCCTTATGGAGGACCAAGTAAGGTGACTTGCAGGATAATGCTGCTATCTCCGACACCCGCCTGGCGGATGTGATAGCTACCAGAAAGGCCACCTTTTGCGACAACTGTAAGGGAATGTCCCTAATCCTTTCATATGGTGGTTTCTGCAACACAGAAAGCACCAGATTCAAATCCCACGGTGCCAAAGGCGACGGTATCCGAGGAGCCACATGACGTACCCACTGTACAAATGTACGGATCAATGAATGAGACGCCAAGGGCCGTTGAAAAAGAACCGCCAGGGCCGAAATCTGCCCCCTAAGCGTACTTAACGCCAGGTTCTTGTCCAGACCTTGCTGTAAAAATGCCAGTACTCTGGATACTCTATAAGAGCGGGGGTTCCAACCCCCTGCCTCACACCAGGTAATGTAGGCCTTCCAGGTCCTATGATAAATCTTACGTGAGGAACTCTTACGTGCTTTTATCATAGTCGGGATTACGGAGTCCGAGACACCCCTATCCCTCAATACATGGGACTCAATAGCCAAGCCGTCAAAACCAGCGAGGCTAAGGCAGGGTGCAATATGGGCCCCTGCAACAGCAGGTCCTTGTGAAGCGGAAGCCGCCACGGAACCACTGCCACCATCCGTACTACGTTGGTGTACCAAGGACGCCAGGGTCAAGCTGGAGCTACCCGGATTGTCGGGATTTCCTCCGCCTCTACCCCGCGTACGACCCGCGGTAGAGCCTTTAGAGGAGGAAAAACGCACAGCAGCCGATACTGCCCTTGAGGCCTGTGAGACACTGCCCCCCGAAGGATCAGAGGCGCCTCCGCGGCTGTTGCTGCGCTTCTTGTTCCGCCCTGATGGTTTATGTACGCCACCTCCGTGGCATTGACCGATTGAACCAGAACTGGGCGGCGCAGCCCTACTGTCCCACGGGACAGGCAGAGCTTGATCGCTCTCAGTTCCGGTACCTACATCGACCAATTGAGGGGAAGAAAACTTCTCCCCCCCTTTAGGACCGGAACCTGAATCCCCCAAACCAAGGGTTCCCGGGTCTGACACTCCTACCTGATCAGCCCGTCCAGGGATAGAGGAGATTTGTCCCACCGCGACTAAATCGCCTTCCGCAGAAGCCAAGTGTTCTGGGCGTAAGGTATCGCTTCGCAAGTCGACCTCCTGAGCCCCAACACTCGTATACAGAACCGTAAGGAGAACCACTGGCGCGATCACAGGGTTCGCCCTGCCTAAAGCATTAGAAGCTTGCTCGGTGTTCGGAACATCCCAGCCTGTACCGTGTCCGGAATCAGACCCAAGTACTCCAGCCGGCAAGCCGGCGTTCAAGATGACTTCTGTCTGCTGAGCGCCTGACTGGCGCCTCCTGACGCTTCTGCGGAAGCCTCACGTTTGAGGGGGGCAGAGAGCTGCTTGCAACCCCCAGAAACTGGCCCCCCACCCGTGAGGCGGGTGGGGGCCACCCATCATGCGGAGGCAGGCTTGTCCTCCGCTTTTTCGGGCTTACGCTGCCAGGGCCTTTTGCTGTGGCCTGCGAACGCCTTCCCGGCCTTACCCGCTGGGCCGGGCGCCCGAAAAAACCTCTTCTGACCAGAAGAGACAGGACCCTGCCTACGACGACGATCTCGTCGCTTCGGCTCTGGAAGGAAAGTACACTTCCCTCCCGTGAAATCCTTAATAATCTTATCCAACTGTGGGCCAAACAGACGTCCTCCCTGAAAGGGCAGGTCTGCCAGAGCTTTCTTTGAAGCCCGGTCGCCCGACCAAGAGCGGAGCCACAGCACCCGCCTGATAACAATTGAAAAAACAGACATTTTTGACAATATGGGGAGAAGATCTAAAGCCCCATGGCATATGTAACGGAGACCTTCTTCCAAATGTTGCGCCCGCTGTACCTCAGCCTGTGCACATTCACTAGACAAACTAGTGCGCAGTGCGGCAGCGTGCTCCCGGAGAGACTGTGCCGCCATCGCAGTTGCTAGCGCCGGCCGCATGTCTGACCCAGCCAATAAGAATAGTGCTTTAGACACTGTCTGTGCGGCGATCGGCCGCCTCTTTAAAGGATGGAGACCCCTCCAAGGGGATGGTGGTAGCCTTATTCACGTGAGCCAAGGCAGGGTCCACCACCGGGGAAGCCCATCTCTTAGTAAAGCTTTCCTCAAAGGGGTAGCGAACAGCAAAGCTTTTTGGCAAAGCCAAGGAACTTGGTGGCTTCTGCCACTCCTTGAACACTGCCTGTTCAAACACCTGATCATAAGGATAAGCTCTAGGAGACCTAGGGGGTCTAAGTGGTCCACAAACATATGCGGCCTCATGCGACTTCCCTGTTTGGTCCAGTCACATAGAGTCACGAATATCAGTGCTTCCACTATCGCTTTATCCCGCGAACTAGGAGCCTCCTGATCCTCTTCGCCCCCTGAGGGCGGCTCACCCTCTGAAAGATCCACAGGTATGACCACTGAGGCGCTTTCTAGATCTGGATCCTCCCCTGAGGAAAGAGGAGGGGGTGGGCGCTTCTGGGGGCCCCTCGGAACGGACACCCCTGCCCGGGGAAGGAACTCCGCAAACACCGCCCTCAGTTGTTCCAAGGACACTAATGATCCTGGGGTGGACTGTAGATCTGCAGGTATACCTGCCATAGAATTGCCGGCCTCTGACATCTCAGCCCGGCACCCCCGCTGTGTAACCACCACCTCTACCCCACAGATCAGCCAGGGAGACCCGGGCGGATTACACCCAACGCTACCGGCACCCAGGAAGCGCCAGCTATACTTGCTGTTTGATGCCTCAGCACTCCAACCGAAGAGCAATGCCCACGAACTGTTGCACGTCAGGAGCTTTTTACTGTGTGTCAGCCATGCTGTACAAGCAAAAACAGGAAGCCCACACCCGTTTTTAAGGACTTCCTGCACAAGGATTGCAGCTCTCCCAATCGACCACTGGAGGCCGCCAGAGAGCAGGCTGGAAACCACATGGTTCTCAAACAATGGACACTGCCATTACACACGTGCGGTCGGCCACGAACGAGCGGTGCTCCAAAATCCAATGGTGACGACACACCTAACACATTGCTCCGGACAGTCGGTGCAGATTTGAACGGTTAGTGCAAAGGTGCCTGCGGGGGATTGAGGGGGGAGGGGGAGTGGGGGGGGGGGGAAGGCCTCTAATGGACCCCCACCGGCTGGCCACCGCCAAAGCTGCCCAGGTGCCACTCCCCATGCCCCTAAAGGCAGAAGAGGGTTCTACTCACCACTCCGATGGGCGCCGCGGATAGCCACCCAGAGCAGACTTACCTCCCCACGGAGAGGCATGCTGCTGGCCAGGCCACTGGACAGGCGAACCAGTCACTGGGCTCTAGTGGGTTTTAGCCACTGCCCGCCCGCACGGAACGGGTACTATGCGGTGGGCCTCCCTAAGAGGGTTCGCATAGTGTCGGACGGACTGGGGAAAGACTAGGATTCGAGATATCCTCTATACCACCAGCCAGCTTCTTGATAGCAGTCTTCATCAGACAAATCTTCAGGAGACCGCCGATCCCATAGGAACCAGGTCTACTCCTTGCACTAGGCAATTAAAAACTGATGTGCTGTACAGAGCAGGGGGATTATATGCTAAGGTGAGGACGGCCCCCTGGGAGGGGCCAGCCTACACTTTTGTTTGTTTTGCCTAGGTTACTCCTAGTAGGATGAGCATAACCCCATGTGTCATAAGAATGCTGCGTCTGTCAGTGAACGGAAGAGAAATACTAATTTCCTAGTCGTACTGTATGGAAACACAGGATCTTTTGTTTTTACTACTGGGATGTCATACAGAAGTGCCAGTGAGGGGTGGGCAACACAACGTCATCAGGTCCATGTAACAAAAAGATTAAAAAGCTGAGAGCAGCCTGTAGCACCTTACACCCGCAACTGGCTTTAACCACTTGCCGCCAAATCATGTACCTGGTACATCATATGACTTCATGTGGTTGTACCAGGGTGATGCTTGCAGCTGCAGGCATCACCCTGGTACTGTTTAGAACCGACAGTTGGCTCTCTTGTAATAGCAATTGGAGCAGCTAACTAGCCGATCGATTGCTATTACAAGCAGTGGGAGGGGAGGTCCCTGACATAACATCACTTCCGGTATACCCAGGTGTCAACGGCACCATTTTTCAAAATACTAAAGTATCCAACAGCACCAATCTTGGTGTTTTGAATGCTTTTAAGGGCAGAAGAGGGATTCGAAGGAAGGACCCCCAGATTCCTCCATAAGTGTACCTGTCATGTGCCTATTGCGGTCACAAAGGAGGTTTACATTCCTTGTGACAGCAATAAAAGTGATAAGAAAAAAAAAACAGTGTAAAAAAGAATCAACGGCGGGATGTCCCTGCAGACTTCTCTTTTCTGCCAGTGTCCAATCACATGAAAGTAGCTACATATAACCCCGTGGTAAAGACTAAAGGCGCGTACCATTCTGTACGCATAAGAAATATGGTTTTCTAGGTTTACCCACCGATGGATTTAAAGCAACTGGTATTACTACTAAGTACAACTTGCTTCATTCAGCTAAAATTATGTTATTAACAAAACATGGTGCAATACAGATTTATATATTTTATGTGCCAACTACTATGATATGAACAGAACTAAACTAATGTAAACAAATACGGTTCTGTACAGTTCTGACTGGATCCTGCTCACAGGCCTAGACTGTGAGCAGGGCCAGTCAGAGCTGTACAGAGCAACAGTAAAAATGAGCCCAACGTACCTGGGATCAATTGAGGCAGGTTTGCAGAACATGAATTTTAAAAATTCAGTTTAGTGGCAGCAGCGACTTTAATAATGCTTTAAGGCAGGACTCGACAAACCCCAGGCGCCAGGTTGCCATGGCGACCAGAAATCGCATCCTGGCGAGTGACAGCCGTTCCTTCTCTCACTATCTTAAAACACAACGTCTCCAATTCAGGGAGAGCCGTTCTCTGCTTAATCTAACAGCTGTTAAACTTGGCAAGCTGCCCGAGATATTGGTTTATACTAAGGGCTCATACACACGGACGTATGAAAAAAAATTAGCAAACCGTCGGGCCTGACGTCAGGGAAAAAATCAACGTTTATTCGGTGTTTTGCATCGCATGCCAAATCACCAGCAATTGCCGGCAATGGCACCGTCCTAATCGGCGTGATGCTGCATTTGCGGCGCCGCACCGATTTCCAAAAAGTTGTTTCTGTACTACTTTTGGCGATTTCAGGTGCGATTTCCATAGACATCTGTGCAGCAACCCGCACAGATGTCCCTGAAATCACACCTGAAGTCGGAACTGACATGCGGAAATGAAATGGTGCGAGTTCAGCTGAAATCGCACCATTTCATTCCCGCGCCAATGTGAACCTAGGCTCACAAAGAGAAAAAAAAAACAGTTTAAATTGCAGGTAAATGGAAGCTTTAGATCATTAATAAATTGTAAACAGCCAGCCAGGGATTCCCTTCATCCATACCAGACCCTTTTCCTAGATGAGGGTCTAATTTTCTGTCTGCAGAATCCATAACTTAAAGAAAATCTAGGGACAGTAAAATGTTTAAGACAGACGGCAGGGTCTACTACGCGAGCAGCCTACTTTTCTTGTAAATTCTTTTTTTCCATTGGCTATAGCTCAGCAATAATTTCTCTACCACAAAGGTCATTAATTGCCTATTCTATTTGTTCATTAATGGGGAATGTCTTTTTAGACTTTGCAAGTCTCTTAGTATCTAGAGGGACATGGTAAGATGGAGGAGAATCAAGTGCAACTATGCCAAGATTTTTGCCAACTCCAGAAGTGAGCATGTGTATCTGTATAGCACCCTGTGGCTAACTATACTTATTGTACTCAGTGTCCAAGCAGGATCCAGTGCCCCAAGCAACATTATAGTGCTTCCCCATGGCATGGGGTCTGGGTACGGTTCCCTAGGTATTACTGAGTTTATACCGACCTGGATGCAATATATATATATACACACACACACACAACTCTTGGCATTCCCATGGGGTTTAGGAGTATGTCTGGCTGCAGGCTGCACAATTAAGATATAGTAATTAAAAAGAAAAGTGGAAAAATACTAGCTAAGGGAAGAAAAGAGTGAATTAGAGCGGATTGGCATTAATAAGGGGTTAAATAGGAATAGAAACGTGCATGTGGGGTTTTTTTTTTTTTTTTTTTTTTTTAACAAAGGAGGCAGCATTTTAACAGCCGCTCCTGCTGTTTAATACAAAACAATTCTCAGTTGTTATTTTGAGAGCCAGTTATAGTGTTAGGGGGAGTTTTTTGCAGTTTTTTTCCTACAATTCTTTGCGAAAATTACGATTTTTTTTTTCCTTTTTCACAAAATTGTCATTTGAACAGGTTAATTCTCACACCCAGCATATGCTTACCACAGATTACACCCCAAAACACATTCTACTACTCCTCCTGAGTATGACAATACCCAATGTGTGAGACTTTTACACAGCCTGGCCACATAGAGAGGCCCAACATGCAGGGAACACCACCAGGTATTCTAGGAGCATAAATTACAAATTTAATTTCTTGACTACCTCTTGCACTTTTTGAAGGTCCTGGAGCACCAGGACAATGGAAACGCCCAAAAAAGACCCAATTTTGGAACGTAAACACCCCAAAGTATATTCTATGAGGCATGATGAGTCTTTTGAACGTGTCATTTTTTCTCACAAGTTTTTGGAAAATGTGGAAAGAAAATGAAAACGCATTTTTTTTTTTACACAAAGTTGTCCATTTATACAATATTTCTAATACGCTGCATGTACCTTACATTACACCCCAAAATATAGTCTGCTACTCCTCCTGAGTATAGCGATACCATGTGTGACACTTTTACACAGCCTGGCCACATACAGAGGCCCAATATACAGGGAGCACCATCAGGTGTTCTAGGGGCATAAATTTCAAACCCAGGGCCGGCCCAAGACATTGTGCTGCCTGGGTCCAAGAATGAAATGCTGCCCCCCCCCAAAAAAAAAATCACGCCCATCCAGCAAAGAGACATTTGCTTAAAGCGAAGAGACAGCCCAATCCAGAAAGAGACATTTCCATAAATTCAGCAGACATTTTCATAAAGCAAAGAGACATCCCCATATAGTAAAGAGACATGCCCATATATTCAGCAAAGAGACATGCCCAATCCCTACGGTGGTGGCTAGGGTGACCACTTTTCCAAACTGCCATTCAGGGATACCCCCCTTCCCACAAAAAGATGAGGGGGGGGGGTGTAGTCTTGGGGTTGACGGGGAATTTGGCGGCGGGGGTGATTTGTTGGGCGAATGGCTGGTGTTAGCACTTAAATCATCTCGGTACCATGCTTGATATGGTGTCAGAATGATTGTAATATAAAATGAAATGGTTCAACTCACCATAATGCAGAATCAGTGGGAACCCTGAGCTTGTCACTTGCCACCAGATGCAGCATGCCACCGTTGCCTGCCACCAAATGCAGCTTGTTACTTGCCACTCATAGCCTGCCACCAGATGCAGTGTGCCACTTGCCACCCATAGCCTGCCACCAGATTCAGTGCAACTTGCCACCAGATGCAGTGTGCCACTTGCCACTCATAGCCTGCCACCAGATTCAGTGCCACTTGCCACCCAGAGCCTGCCACCAGATGCAGTGCCACTTACCACCCATAGCCTGCCACCAGATGCAGTGTGCTACTTGCCACTCATAGCCTGACACCAGATGCAGCGTGCCATTTGCCACCTGCAGTCATATCACTTGCCACTCATAGCCTGCCACCAAATGCAGCTTGTTACTTGCCATTCGTAGCCTGCCACCAGATGCAGTGTGCCACTTGCCACTCATAGCCTGCCACCAGATGCAGTGTGCCACTTGCCACTCACAGCCTGCCACCAGATGCAGTGTGCCACTTGCCACTCACAGCCTGCCACCAGATGCAGTGTGCCGCTTGCCATCCATAGCCGACCACCAGATGCAGTGCAACTTGCCACCCATAGCTGACCACCAGATGCAGTGCCACTTGCCACTAGATGCAGTGTGCCATTTGCCACCTACAGCCTGCCACCAGTCCGACACACCGGAGCCCCGGGAAGGTAAATGCTCCTCCTGCTGCTGGCTGCCGATGTGACTCCTCTCACGCTGGGGCCAGGGGGTGTCAGATCTTCAACTCTCAGGGGTTCATGCTGGGACCTGTAGTCCTTCACTTTTGGGGGATGTGACCCCCCCAAAAGTAAAGGACTACAAGTCCCAGTATGAACCCCTGAGATCGCAGGGTGTGATCCCATAGATCCATGCTGGACCAGTAGTTCTGTAGTTGGGGGGGGTACATCCTTAGAGATCAAGGCAGGGTCCATGCTGGGACTTCTAGTCCTTCAGTTTTGGGGGGGGGGGGGGGGGGCAC
>BLSH010190069.1:227589-254953 GCA_018402905.1 Glandirana rugosa
GGGGGGTCACATCCACCAAAGGTGAAGAACTACAAGTTGCAGCATGGACTCTGCCCTGATATCTAAGGATGTGACCCCCCAAAACTGAAGGACTACAAGTCCCAGCATGGGCTCTGCCCTGATATCTAAGGATGTGTCCTCCTCCTTCCATTCCTCTGAGGGTGTCATTTCATCTGTCCTCTCCTGCCACTGCCACTATACACATCTCTCTGCAGTCTGCACACACACACACACACACACACACTAAACTCTGCTATGAAGTGCTGACAGTTCAGCACAGAAACTCTGGCTGCTGGGGAGACAACTGATAATCAGCCCTGATCGGTCATCTGTAAGTGCTTTGATTTGTTTTGTTCTTTTACCTAAACTCTTGAAAGGTTTGGCTCCAGCTCTCTCTCCTTGTGTGCACTGTCTGTGCTGATGAGGTTTTAGCTGCATGCCAGGCTCCGAGGAGAACATACTGGGAGGAGGTGGGTGGAGCTAGCAGAAGAAGTTAAAATCCTCCTCTGCTCTGAATGCTGGGCCTTCTCTCTCTCCTTATCCTCTTGACTTCACTGATTGCTAGATGCCAGTCGGGCTGCAGCTAGCAGCCAGTCGGGCTGCAGCTAGCAACCAGTCTGGGCAGGGAGCCAGGGTCGGCTGGTAAACTACATGAGATGGGTCTTGGCCAGGCAGGAATCCACCAGGACAGTGACAGTGGCAATGCAGTGCCAGTACAGCAGTACAGGGATGACACGGCGCTGCACACTAGAGAGAGGGAGCCTCAAGTCCTCCGGCAGTGCCGCTCCTCTTAAAGTGCCGCTTGGGTCCCATGGACCCACCAGGACCCATGGTAGGGCCGGCCCTGTTCAAACCCAATTTGACTACCTATTACACTATTGTGAGGCACTGTAGTGGCACGGATGGGCACTGTAGTGGCACTGATGAGCACTTATAGACAGCATTGATAGGTGGCATGGATGTGTCACGGATGAGAACTGATGTGGTATGGAGGAGCATGAATGAGGCATAAATGAGCCATGGATGGGGGTGGATGAGCTGTGGATGGATAAGCCTGGATGGGGATGACTGAGCACGGACGGGGATGGATGGGGAAGGATGGGGGTGACTGAGCACAGATGGGGATGACTGAGCATGGAGGGATGGGTGAGCATAGAGGAGGATGGATGGGTGAGCATGGATGAGGATGGATGGGTGAGCATGGATGAGGATGGATGGGTGAGCATGGATGTATGGATGAATGGAGCGAGTGCAGACTGGCACATAGCAGCGCTGTGGGCACTACAGATCCAGCCCACAGCGCTGTTGCATCCGATCTCTCCCCTCTCCTCTCACACTGCACCGATCGGGAGAGATAAGCTGGAAGTCGGGCATCCGCTGGGCTTGTTTACATCTGATCGCTCCGCCATTTGACGGAGCAATCACGTGGTAAAGGGCTGCTTACAGCGGCCGTTTACCATGATCTGGGATGCGCCGGGTCCAGGTCACGAATCCCCCAGGGGGCGCGTGGGAGTGCGATTCTGGGAGGACATTATAGTACACCCTCCCAGATCAATGAGGCCGCCTTGAGGCAGTATAATCTCAATGGGCGACCGCCCAAGTGGTTAACTGCCAATTGCTCGGTCATGGAATACTGTACACAAATTATATTTATATAATTTTTTCCCCACAAATAGAGCTTTCTTTTGGTGGCATTTATCACTACTGTTTTCTTATTTTTTAATAAAAGAAAAAACAAAAAAATGTGAAAAATAAAACAAATATTTTCTACTTTCTGTTCTAAAATTACAAAATAAATAAAAATAATAAAGAAAAAAAATGTCTTCATAAATTTAGGCCAAAATGCATTCAGCTACAGGTCTTTGGTTAAAAAAAAAAAAAAAAATGTACTGGGGGTGATAAGCAACTGATAGTGGGACTGAGTTTGCACAGTGAAATCACCAATTTTGCAGCCTCTACTGTGTGTGTGTCCTCCAATTTTCTGCCTGCTGCACACCTTCCACCATACTTCCAGCACAGTGACATGTGTGTGTCCTCATCAGGGTGTGGAGTATGGGTTGGGCTGCTGGTGCAGGCACAGCAGAGATTGGCTGGATAACAAGGAGGAGGTAAAAATCATGGGCTTCATCAGAACCCTGCGCTGTTCACTATGAGTAACAGGATTTACACAGCCACAGACAACACAGTACAATGTGCAGTGCACCTGCTCCAAGCCAAAGACTCCTGGATGGGAGGTGGGTGGAGACAGAACTGACAATGAAAAAGGGGACACTGGTGGCTCAGCTTGGAGATGTGCACCAGTTCCCAGCCACATACTCCTGGCTGGGTGGCGGGGGAAGGCGGAGCCGGCTGCCGACAAATGAGCAAAGCCAGTGACCATAACAGATCGGAGATGGAAAACAGAAGATGCCCGGGCCAATGTCCATTCGTTAAGCCCCGTTGCTAACTAGAGTGGTAGTACTGGTTTGCAGTACAGAAATGGTTACCACGCCACCTGACCTCAGTACTGTCAGCAGCATCCCACAAGGTCGGAGCTGGCCCCGATGGGGCACCATGTGAACCTGGGGCCCCTGGGCAGTGCACAGGGGTGTCCACTGGATAAGATGGCCCTGATATACAATACATATACTTGTATATGCAAGTATATAAATACTAATAATCTTTGGCTTGATTCGCACACTAGGGGTGAGTCGTGGTTAAAGTAGAATTTCTGTATAACATTAACTAGCCTCCCCTCCCTGCTACCTAAACTAATTAACCGTATTTTAAAAAAAAAAAAAAAAAAAAAAAAAGTGTATGCTTACACAATATGTGTAACTTTTCTGTTTATACCCACTAATACTTCGCAAAAGATAGCAGCACTTTGCTGCATTTTTTCTTGGTATGCTTGTGAAAAGCAGTCCCATCCATCCGGACATCTTTACCTCCAATATCCTCTATCAGTGTATTTAATCCAATTTTCCCAAGGAAAGTGACAAAGTGTTTTGTACTGAGCACACACATCTCAACCATAAACTGAAGGTGATCATTTTATACTATAAAGACAAAGTTTTACCCACTTCAACATAACCCTAACATAAGAGGAAAGCATAGTACTTACAATGCGTGGATAAGGCACTCGCCCAAAGGAATAGATTTCCCACAGCAAAATTCCAAAGCTCCACACGTCAGACTTTGTTGAGAAAAGCTGTCAAATAAGACAAATCATAAACAGTTAACACAGATAATTCTATAAAGTATGTGCCTTTCTATATATTGTCATGTTTTTCCCTTTAATATACAAGCTGATGTATTTGTATCTACTACGATCATCGTATTAAAAAATTGAACTTAAAGGGGTTGTAAACCCTCAAGGTTTTTCACCTAAATGTATTCTATGCATTAAGGTGAAAAACCTTCTGTAGTGCAGCAGCCCCCCAAAGCCCCCCTTTTACTTACCTGAACCCGATCGTTCCAGCGACGGGCACAAGCACAGCAGCCCAGCTGCTGGCTTGGAACCTCATTGGATTGATTGATTGAATTGATTGGATTGATAGCAGCAGGAGCCATTGGCTCCCACTGCTGTCAATCAAACCCAGTGACAAGGGAGCTGGGGGGGCGGGGCAGAGTTCTGCTGTCTGTGTCAATGGACGCAGCAGCAGGACTCGGGAGCGTGCCTGCACCCATGGAAATCGCTTCTCTGAGGGGGCACTCGAGAAGGAGGAGGAGCCAGGATTGCCGCCGGGGGACCCCAGAAGAAGAGGATCGGGGTTGCTCTGTGGAAAACCCTTGTACAGAGTAGGCAAGTACAACATGTTTGATATTTTAAGAAAAAACAAACAAAAACAAAATCACTTTAAAACTACAGTAATTCTAAATCTTTTTTTACTAGAGCTGGCCATACATGGACAAAAATTCGGCCAGTTCAGCAGGGACTGACTGAATTGTGATCCATGTATGGGCAGGCTGATTGTACACAAGTCAATCTGTCGACTGACTTGTGTACAACCAGCCGGTCAGGATTTTCCCGAATGATTAGCACTGCTGGTTATAGCGTGCAACGCTGATCATTGTATTCTGATGGCGGGGAAGACTCCCCACTGTAAAATACTATACTACAGTGGGAGGGTTTCCCTTATCCACAACAAGGCATTTCCATTCATTCAACCCGCTGGTTGAACAAAAACAGAAAAAGAAAATGGCATGATGTTTGGACTGCCCAATTGTACAAAGTACTGTCAGCTACTGTAGGGAACAACGTACACCTGCATCCAGAAAATTTTGTTCCAGAAAATTCGAAGTCCACTTGTTACTTTGAAAGAGTACCAGATCTCACAAGAAGTTGAGCTTTATGAAAGAGTGACTTTCTGCAGGACTGGGACTGTCTGCATTCTCAGGTTCCCCCAAAAAGCCCACTGACATTACCTATGTGTAGATGAGTTGGCCCAAAGCCAGGGTGTACAATTAGTATTTTTACTTTCCTCTAATATTTTTTTTTCTTGAACGCCATTTCTTACATGAACTACAATTTGGGTGCGAACCTGATCTCGTACCTTCTCCAAATTAATGACCTACTGATATCTACATAAAAATCCTCTCTGAATATGCATCTCTCAAATATGGCCAGGGCCTGTATGACCACTTCATGGAAACTGGTAAGCCTACCCACCATAACTGTACAGTGTGCTAAAGCAAAGGACACTGGGACAGTGTAAAACATGTTCTGATGAACATTGTTCTGGTGAGAGGGGAAGTCTTCCTTTCACTTTTGGGGAGACACCTCTCAGTTCCCGTTATATCTCTCTAATTGGACAAAATGGCTAAACAAAATCTGACAGATTTAAACCATTCCCCACACTATCCAAACAAAGAATGTATTTTGGCTTTGGACACATTTTTATGCGCAACATCATCAAACATCCACAATGCAGGAAAGAGTCATGGTTCCTAAAGATCTGCTCCTTTATCTCCCACACACCATGGCAGGAGAAAGCTGCCGGAGCCGGGAAATTAGCAGCTGTGCATATCTTTTCCTATTGTGATCCTCACTGGCAACAGCATGGTGTAGATAAAGGAATGGACTGTCATCCTTGAAAGGCAGATCAGATTTTTTTTTTTTTTTTTAATTTTAAAACCGATTAAAGGCTCCAAATCACACTTGCGCGACTTTAAAAATCAGAGTCACATGACAAGTCGTTCCCCATGTTTTCCAATGATAACCATTCATATATGTGCGACTTAAAGTTGCAGCGACTTCCAAGTAGTTCATGTACTACTTTGGTTAGACTTTTGTAACTTGAGGGCCATAGACTTAAATTTTAACACTCAAAAGTTGCATGAAAGTCATACAAAGCAACAGTTGTGCAACAGTTGTCCATTTTCACTGGTCAAAGTCGTATCCAAGTCACACTTATCCAAAGTTGGGTCAAAGTTGCACTCCAAAGTCTGCGCAACTTTGGAGTCATACAAGTGTGAATGGAGACTGTTTTTTCTGCAAAGTGAATTTTAATATTGCCCCTCTAAAAATCATTTAGCTGGTTAATTTTGGCAAAAGTAGCACCTTTTTAAGTGTTAATTCTAAATGATGTGCTAGTTTGCTGTAAATACACTGCTCAAAAAAATAAATAAAGGAATACTTTGAAAACAGATCTCAATGGGGGAAAATATGCTTGACAACTATACTGATATGAACTGGGTAATGTGTTCGGAACAAAAGGATGCCACATTGTTTGATGGAAATGAAAATTATCAACCTACAGGTTGAGGGCTGAATTTGAAGACGCCCCGAAAATCAAAGTGAAAAAATGATGCAGCAGGCTAGTCCATTTTGCTGAAATTTCACTGCAGCAACTCAAAATGGTACCCAGTAGTTTGTATGGCCCCCAAGTGACATGCTCCTAATGAGACAACGGATGGTGTCCTGGGGTATTTTCTCCCAGATCTGGACCAGGGCATCACTGAGCTCCTGAACAGACTGAGGTGCAACCCGGTGGTGTCTGATGAACCAAAACATAATGTCCCAGAGGGGTTCTATTGGATTTAGGTCAGGTGAGCGTAGGGCCATTCAATGGTATCAATTCCTTCATCCTCCAGGAATTGGCGGCATACTCTTGCCACATGAGGCCGGGTATTGTTGCGCACCGGGAGGGAGCCAGGACCCACTGCACCAGTGTAGGGTCTGACAATGGGTCCAAGGGTTTCATCCTGATACCTAATGGCAGTCAGGGCGCCATTGTCTAGCCTGTAGAGGTCTGTGCGTCCCTCCATGGATATGTGCCTCCTCAGACCATCACTGACCCACCACCAAACCGGTCATGCTGAACAATGTTACGGGCAGCTCTGGCAGTGCTCATCCTGTTCCTCCTTGCACAAAGGAGCAGAGATCGGTCCTGCTGATGGGTTAAGGAACTTCTACAGCCCTGTCCAGCTCTCCTAGAGTAACTGCTTGTCTCCTGGAATCTACTCCATGCTCTTGGGACTGTGCTGGGAGACCGCAAACCTTCTGGCAATGGCATGTATTGATGTACCATCCTGGAGGAGTTGGACTGCCTGTGTAACCTCTATAGGGTCCAGGTATCACCTCATGGCTACCAGTAGTGACACTGACCCCTAGCCAAATTTAAAACTAGTGAAAAACAGTCGGAAAAGAGAAGTAGGAAAAAAAAAAAAAAAAAAAAAAAAAAAACGTCAGTAGCCTCCCACCTGTAAAACCATTCCTGTTTTGGAGGTCGTCTCATTGTTGCCCATCTAGTGCACCTGTTTCATTTCCATCAAACGATGTGGCATCCATTACCCATTCCATATCAGTATAGATATCCAGCATATTTTTCCCCATTGAGATCTGATGTGTTTTCAAAGTGTTCCTTTCATTTTTTTGAGCATATATATATATTTACAAACCATTATCATTTTTTGCACTTATTCATCCTGTAAAACTACATGCACATTCGTTCGTCCATACAGCTAGGTGTCCACTGTAGAAGGTCCAGGAAAGCGTGTAAAGCGCATGTGTTCCCCAACCTGCAGCCAACCACTGGCAACATGCGCTGCTATGTTGCAATACGCGGTGCGTATTCAAATGGGCGAAACCACATAGTGCCGTAGACAATGCAGATGTAGAACCTTTTCCATTCCTTTCCTGCAGGTACAGCAGCCCATTCAAATAAATGGGCTGCTATGCCTGTGCAAAACTGGCGCACAGGTCCCACTACAGTGTGAACCCAGCCTAGGATGGTGTGAAGGAATATACTGCATTAAAGCCTATAGTAGGAGCTGATCATGATTGGAAACAAATACCCATTTCCTATGACCATCAGTTCCATCTGACCATAATGTGGTAATTTTCAGATTCACTCTGTTGTATGAACAACATGTGACCTGGAGAGAACAGCCTAATATTCGTTTCTGCCACCATTTGCAAACTACACATGACAAATGTAAATGCAGTTTCACAGGTCAAATAGCTCTGCAAACTTTGTTGCTAAATGGGACTAATCCCAGTCGCCAGTTTGACTAGAAAAAGGTCCCTGGCGACCATCACATCCTGCCTTTAATCTGCTACACTCAGAACTCCTGGCCTGTCAGGCAACCTGCAGGATCCGGTTCCTTCTGCTTCACATGACTTTTCTGTCACAGGAAACAAAGGGCACAGGTCCCTCTCCTTAAAAATCTACACAGCATGGTAGATACCCTATTGTGAATATAAGTAGGTTTGAGTGGGAAGCTTATAATGATTATATAGTTAGTTCTTTTAAATAGGAAGTAAACTTCCATCTTTAGGTTTTACCTATTAAGGCTTACCTATAGGTAATGTAAATATCTCCTAAACATGCACCGTTTAGGAGATATTTACTGTCCATGCAGCCAGTTACGTCACTGGTGCATGCACGCTGAAGGAATGGCCGCCCGTGCCATTTCTTCAGAGCAGTGTGCCGTGACTGGCGGCTCCCATGGGAGTGACGGCATCGCGGCTCCGGCCAGTCACAGAGTTGAAGCAGTGAACCCAGAAGGAAGATGGACGCCGACTCCATCGATGACATTGCATCGCTGGAAGGCTTCGTTTTGAGGTGAGTTTCACATAATGTTCTATTATGCAATGAACACTAGCACATTATGCCTTTGCCTTGCAGGTAAGGAAAAAAAAAAAAAGAAAAGAAAAGTGCAGAGATTTACAACCACTTTAAGGTACAGACAGAACAGTAATTATTAAACACTTAAATCCAACAAAGGCACTACAGCAGCAAGGAAATCGTGTGGATATGTCTGCTATAGGGAAAGGAAGGTGGGAAGTATATAGATCACAAAATGTGCATAGGAATCAGAAAATGCACTGTTTAGGTCTGTCAGATATTTTGATTTGACCCGGCTTGCGTTATTTATTTTATGTATAGCCTGTAATTCTGTATGTACATGGGGGCAACCTTAATAGCCCATTACATATGCAGTCTCTGCCTTATGTTTAGTAGTGCTACACAGTGTGCAAGTCTACCAGAGAGGGTCATGCTAGTTGAAAAACAGACTCTCAGCAGTCTTTAAATATATGAAACATCCCAATGCTCCTGTTGGCCATAAACCATGTATTCTAGTTTAGGCTTCAGGGAGCTGGAGAGCATTTTTTTCCGTTAACAAGCAATAGGTACTTTTCTACTCAAAAGAACGGTGTTCCTTTTATGCCGAGATGTGCCTAAAGGATAGTGAAGTTTAATGACAGATCTACTTCAAATGTGTTTCTAACTGTATTGTTCTATAAAAAACCACATCTTAATATGGGTACAGTGAAGTGCTTTTCAGTTGTTGTAAATTCAATGTATATTACTAATTTAGGCAACCTTGGTACTAGTAATTTGCAATCAGTCACGGTGTTGGTAAATGTTTGAAAAGCACAGCGGTAACTTGCCTTCTCCCGCAAAGCCTCTGGAGATGTCCACTTCACTGGCAGTTTACTGGTGTCTTGTATTGCAGAGGCTTCCTTAGTAAGTCCAAAATCGCTGACCTTGGCCATATTATCTTCTGACACCAACACATTGCGTGCCGCTAAATCTCTATGCACAAAGTTATTGGCTTCTAGATATTCCATTCCTTCAGACACATCTCTAAGGAAGACGAGCGTAAATATGACATACCATAAATTATCTAGCCATAAAGGACTTAAAATGTATCTAAACTTGATGGGGAAATTTCAGATTTTCTTATTAATATTGGCTCACAATATCTAAGAACGAATTTTAAACCTGGTCAAGCGGCCATATAAGGACATAAGTATGGCTTTACCTTAACGGACTTAATATTATAGGAATGTCATTACAAACTGAGCAGGATGCTAGTCCGGTATATATCACAGCCAAAACTTGTATTAGTCAGTCATGTCTCAGGGCTGCTTAAAGGCACGTGCCTGGTTTTCATCTTCTGTACCAGGCCGCAATAGAAGTGAGCGGAACTCCTTGGCGAAAAGGAGTAAAAGGAACACAAAAAAGTAAACTATCATGTAACCATGGTAAAACAACCAAAGATCAAAAATGTACTATACTGCAGCTTACCTCAGACGTCGTGGCTGCTTTACTTTTCTTTTTCCAGACTTTGTTTTGCGACCCCCCCTTTTTTTTTTCTTTACTGAGGCTTCTAACAACTCACTCACTGACCACACTCACTCACTGTATTCTATGGAGGAGCTGCATGGTTACCCTAGGACAGGAAGTGTGCTAGGACTATAAAACCCCTGGGAACAACGTAACCAATAATGCAGTTGAGGCAGAGAACACAAAGTTATAAGCAAGATGGATTTCTGGAAGGAACAACAGGTATTTTTGCATTTATCCAACAGTTATAACAAAATACTTAACGGTATATTAAATGGACCAAAAAGGGAGCAAATAAGAGAAGAACGTTGTTAAAAAATAAACTATATTTAGGTACACAATTAGCTAATTTGATAATTACTGTATTTATCAACATATAACACACACACAGGCATATAACACGCATCCTAATTTAAAGAGGGAAGTTTCAGGGAAAAAAAAAAAAAAAAAAAAAAAAAAAAACTTTCCACAGACCCTCTGCACAATACATAGACCCCTGCATTCCTAGGAGACCCCCCACAGTATACAGCCCGCTGCACTCTCAGGAAACCCCTAGTCTCCTGGGACAGCACTGCCGGCATACCTTAAAGTTAAGAGAGAAAAAAAAATCCTCTCATACACTGCTCCTCTCGTGTCACTGTCATTGTAAATGGAAGCTTCTAAATACCTCAATAACACTGTTATTTCATTCTACCTGGTGACGGGATCGCTCTCCTCTGATGGACGTCACATGACCGCTCTCCTCCTGCAATCTAAAGCTACACTCAGAGGAGGAGAGCAGCCGGAAATAACGGCGTTAATGAGATATTTAGAAGCTTCCATTTACAATGACACAGAGATGGGAGATGCAGTGTATGAGAGGGGCCAGCAGTGATTTTTTTCCTTAACTTTAAAGTATACTGGCAGTGCTGTCCCAAGGCCAGGAGAGGCGGGCGGCCTGCCTGACACACTTCCAATGTGTGGCACCCGGAGCATACTGCCCAATCCCCGCCCCCCATTGGTACAAAAAAAAAATATTGGCGTTTAACACGCAGGCACTGTTTGCCCCCTATTTTCAGGGCAAAAAAGTGCATGTTATATGCCAATAAACACAGTAATAATTCCTTCTGTATTACATATTGATTTAACTGGTCAACAGCAGAGCAACTTATGGGATACTTACAAAGAGAACTGCAGTAAACATTCCCCTCCTAACACCGACCTTCCCCGAGACCGTAAATAGTCCACTAAGCTGCCCTGGGAAGCAAGAACACATGTCAGATGGCTGCTGGACTGTAATCAACTGAGGTTTTAAAAATGGGAATCTGGGTAAAGCACAGGAAACCACAATATAAAGTGCAGCAGAGAATTGTTACAAGTCACTTGGTTATCTTGCATACGTATTACATTTTCACAGTAATAAATCACGTTCACCCAATTAGAGAACAACTTTGTTTAAATCATCATGACTTTGAAAAGCTCAAAGTTTTGTGGAAAATAAGTATAACACAAAACCAATTACCTTTGCCATGAATTCTGTGACAATATACAGACTGCATTTGTCTTCAACAATCACTCCCAGCAGCTGAACTAGATTTTTGTGTCGCAATTGCCTAGAAATATAAAAATGTATACATTTTTCTAAGTGAGTAACCATATAAGGTACCTGTAGGTGAATTATCAATGTAGGCTCAATGCAAGGACACAGCAAATACTATTGCTCTTTTTGTGCCCAGTTCATGCCAAAGCATTGCTTGCACTGGTATGTGCTGGAGAAAAAAAGTGTAGACTTACTGCATTTCATTTTTTGTAGTGCACAACACCACATTACAAAATGCATTACAATGTGTTACATTACAAAGAATTACACAGAAATTTAAAAAATTCAAGCACTGCAATGCATTTCAACAAAGCACATTTACAGAGGAAGAAAGGGACACAGCGCTGGCAGCCCTCTTTTTTGTGTGTGCTACTAATTTGTGCAAAATATGCTACTAAAATAGAGTGCAAAACAAATGGATAGATGTGCTGGATACACCAGCGTAGTGAGTGCAAAAGATAATACCTGAATCTTATATTCATCAACTCAAAAAA
Source organism: Glandirana rugosa (assembly GCA_018402905.1). Lineage (NCBI taxonomy): Eukaryota > Metazoa > Chordata > Amphibia > Anura > Ranidae > Glandirana > Glandirana rugosa. The sequence continues at coordinate 239,217 of BLSH010190069.1, forward strand.
AAAATCATTAACAAGTTATTAAAGTGCTGCAGTACTACTGTGTAAAGTGCAAAAAAACAGATGTGTGTGCTGAATACACCAGCATAATGAGTGCAAAAGACAATGCCTGAATCCTAAATTAATCAGCTCAAAAAATAAAAACTAAAATAATTGGATCATTAACCAGTTATTAAAGTGCTGCAGTGCTCATGAGAAGAAAACAGTTCATTTGTGCTTAAAAATAATTCCATATATTATTGGTGTCATAATTCAAAACATACATAGAAGTCCAAAGTCCCAATAAAAGTGCTTGGTGCTTCTATTCATAAGTAGACAAGTGCTTCCGTGCAGCAAAAACCACTCCAAAACGTGCTCTGTGCCACTCTCTCTGTGCCACTCTCCCCCTTATTCTCTCCTACTCAGGTCAGGTCAGAATTACACCTGGCACCCTGGCATGAGGGGAGGGGCAGATAGTTGCATCTTGATGAAGAAGCCAGGGGATGGGGCACAGGTGGGGTGATATGAGCTCAGTTTTAGAAAGACTGAGTTTTGAGGAAGAGGTGTGACATCCATGTGAGATGCAAGAGGAGACTGAAGGAGTGAGGTGAGGAGTAGAGAGACAGATTTTGGTGTTCACAGCACAGAGATGGTGTTGAAAGCCGTGGGAGTTTATCAAGTTACCAATGGAGGAGGTTACAATAGAAGAGAAGGGGTCTGAGGAAAGAAGTTTGGGGGACCTCTACAGAAAGAGGAAGAGGAGAGGAAGAGACAGAGATGTAGGCAACACTGAAGGAAAGCTGTGACAGGTAGGAGGAGAACCAGAAAAGAGCAAAGCCTTGGAGGCCTAGAAAGTGATGTTTTTGAGGTGTGTGGTCAACACTATCAGAGGCAGAAGAAAGGTCTAGTATGAGTGTGGGGTAGTGGCCATCGGTTTTAGCTATTAGTAAATCATTAGTTTCTGCTATTAATGTGTTACCAGTAACTCATGTTAATATACTCACGTCATGACTAAGGCCTCAGCAACAAAAGCTTGTGCAGTTGCATCGTTCTTGATACATTTTACAGCTACCTTTGTTCCCTTGTATTCACCCAACTTGACATCTTGAAGAAAAGAAAATTTGGTAAAAATATTTTTAGCTGTATCAGTAACCAATGCTCCCAATTACATAGCACCAATCCAGAAAAGAATCCATATAACACACATTACAGATTTACACATCCAGTAATCCCCATTTGGTAACCATTTTTATTCGCTTCGAAATTTTGTCTCCTGAAGCAGTACCCGATATAACAGGAGGTCTGCAGAACACACCTATTAATCTGGGCTGGGTCTGACAACTGGTCACTAAAAAGTGGCAGCATATTTGGTGATGTTACAGTAAAAGGGTAAATGCAAATGAAAAGTGTAGCGCAGGAGCAGTGGGCTTACTTATGCCAAAAATGACATTGGGAAACAGCTACATAAAGTGATTTCTGGTGGCCAATGAACTGTTTATCCACTTCAGCTCTAGGAGGTTTACCCCCCCCCCCATGACCAGGCCATTTTTGTGATACGGCACTGCATTGCTTTAACTGACAATTGCGTGGACGTGCAACACTGTACCCAAATAAAATTGATGTCCTTGTTTTCCCACAAATAGAGCTTTCTTTTGGTGGTATTTAATAGCCTCTGCAGGCCATGTCATATCATGCCTCGAGCATGCCAAGGACACAGGATTTGGGAGCAGGTCCGGTCGATCCCTTTACCCCTTACAACTGTCATATATACCCCAGATCTGGCTGCAACTTCCTCCACTCTCCAGAAGTGGGAGATCTGTATCCTTCTCCCCCTCACAGTTGTAGGTCCGCTATACCTTATTGCCATAGTGCATTTTGGATACATTTTCCTGCGGTTGTTGCAGCAACTTTGAATCGGCTATCCTGGTTGTATAATCTTAGTTCCACATCTCCATATTGTTCATTGCCGACCATTGGAAGATTCTCCTCAAATAGGGCTATCCAACTTTTTTTAGAACTTATATGGCCCTTTCCTTTCCCCTCCCCCCTGGCATTTTAATGTTGCTTCCTGAAGGGGGCGATGTGGCTGGTCTCTAAATAGCCTTCATGCCAATGTAACATTTGGATCGCCTGATGAAGCTATAGACTAAATGTTTAGCGATCCTTTGGGTGTCGACATTTACCCATCCTCCAGTTGGGCCCTTCACATCCAAGGACTCTCTGTGAAACCCTTCTTTTGGACACTATCTATGGCCCCCCACATGATGGTCGATGTCGAACACCTCCATGCTTTCTAATTTGTAACAGTCTATGTGATACTAATGTTTCGTATCCCCTTTTCCCATCATTTTAATGTATACAAATAACTATGCTTTTAAACCTACGTAATTTCTGACCATCTTTTCTATTTGGGAATTTAGTTGCATCCGTATTTTTCTCTCTTTTTTATTTTCATTTTTGCTCGCTAATACAGCGATCAATGCTAAAAAAATATGCACTGTCACTGTACTAAGGACACTGGCAGGGAAGGGGTTAACATCAGGGGGGGTCACAGGTTTAACTGTTCCCTGGGAGTGCTTTTTAACTGTGAGGAATGGTTGTACTGCGAGAAGGCAGAGATTGACGGGTCCCCGCTGATTGGCTCCCGCTGTGTCAATAATACCCAGTACGTGATTTGGTGCAGAGCAGCCACCCTGTCGCAGTATATTTGTGTGCGGCGGTCAGGAAGAGGTTAAATTCTAACAGTCATTTTAAATCATCATAACTTGTGTCCAAAATAAACTGTAACACCCTATCTGGAAGCACACAAAAAAAACCAAAAAAACTTACCAATTAGGTTTAGTCTACGATAAAAAAAAAAAAAAACCTTAAGACTGCTCATAATAAAAAATGAAATATTAAGAAAGATGGAAAGTCATTCTTTAATGCTAGAATCTACAGTACTGTGCAAAAGTTTGTGAAAAAATACTGTAAATTAGGAATGCTTTCAGAAATGGAAGTGTTAATAGTTTTAATTTGTTCAATTAACAAAATGGAAAGTAAATGAACAGAAGAGAAATCCAAATCAAATATTTGGTGTGACCACCCTTTGCCTTCAAACCAGCAACCACCGAGCCTTCTAGGTACACTTGCACACAGTTTTTGAAGGAACTTGGCAGGTAGGTTGTTCCAAATATCTTTGATAACTAACCACAGATCTTCTGCGGATGTAGGCTGCCTCAAATCCTTCTGTTTCTTCATGTAACTTTTTTGCAGCTCTCCATGTTATTCAATGGCTCTCCAAAAACGCCGGCGTTTTTGAGCAGTAGAGGGCGTCGGCGTTAGTGAGCTGTTTCTAGAACGCAGGACCAGTGCGTTCTGAGGCTGTAGCGTTTTGGCGTTTGACACTAATCGGCAAAACGCTCACTAATGCCCGCTAATGCCGTACCGGCGTTAACCGGCGTTTTTTGACGCCGACGTTTTTAGGTTGAAAAATAGCAGAGGACTGATTTTTTTTAAAAAAAAGCCTATTGACGCCAACGCCGCAAAAAATGCTGATTTTTTTTCAAACCGTCGGACCCGACGTTTTGCTTATGGTTTTTCAGACGCCCGTGTATATAAGGCCTTATACTGAAGATAGTTCTTAATGAAATTGGCTGTATGTTTGGGGTCGTCGTCCTGTTGCAGAATAAATTTAGGGCCAATGACATGCCTTCCTGATAGTATGGCACAATGGATAAGTATCTACCCCTTTTTCAGCATTGAGGACACCATTGATCCTGACTGAACCTCCAACTTTATTTGCAGAAATGTAGCCCCAAACTTGCAAAGAACCTCCACCATGCTTCACTGTTGCCTGCAGACACTCATTATTGTAGTGTTCTTCGGTGAACAAACTGCCTCCTACTACAGCCAAATATTTCAAAAATTTTCACTCATCAGTTCAGAGCACCTGCAGCCATTTTTCTGCACTCCAGTTCCTATGTTTTTGTGCACATTTGAGTTGCTTAGCCTTGTTTCCACGTCAGAGGTATGGCTTTTTGGCTGCAATTCTTCCATGAAGACCACCTCTGGCCAGACTTCTCAAAACAGTAGATGGGTGTACCTGGGTCCCATTGGTTTCTGCCAGTTCTGGGCTGATGGCACTGCTGGACATCTTCCGATGTCAAAGGGAAGTAAGCATGATGCTGCATTCAGTTTCCTTGGCCGACCCCTGCCTCTACGGTCCATAATATTGCCTAATCAATGGTGTCCTCAATGTTGAGAAATACAAGCAGATATTCATCTATCATGCCATACCATCAGGGAGAAGAATGATTGGCCCCAAATTTATTCTGCTGCAGGGCGACGACCCCAAACATTTATCCCAAGGCATAAAAGAGGTGGCAGTGCATAAGTGATTGTAACATTTTTTAAGTTCTCCAAGATGCTTGGAACAATCTACCTTACAGAGTTCTTTCAAAAAAACTGTGTGCAAGTGAACCTAGAAGAATTGATGCTGGTTTGAAGCCAAAAGGTGGTCACACCAAATATTAATTTGATTTAGATATTCCCACGGTTCACTCACTTTTGTAATTTGATAAAAAAAAATATATATATTTTGAAAGCATTCTTACTTTACATAATTTCTTCACACCTGCCTAAAACTTTTGCACAGCACTGTATAAATATGCACTATGATAGCTCACAATAACAAAAACACATTTCAAGTCAATTTTTCACCACTTTGTACCTCCAAATTCTCCTTTTCCTATGGTCTGCAAAATTTGCAGGTCACTCTTCTTCAAAGCCCAACCACCTAAAACAGAGTAAAAGAGCATGGGAGGAAGAACATGTGAGAGACAGACAGAAAAGAAGACAGCAAATCTACATTGCTCCACAGTAATACATATTACATACACACCACTAACTGGAAATAGTATATCAATGTACTCTAACACACAACTAGACTTAGGTCCTCAGTACCAACCTGTCCATCTGTACAGCTGCTGCATAATACATTTTGCCTTTATGAATACAATTTTCATTAAAACATTTACTATCACCACTTTAATTTTCCGAGTGATTTTTTTTTGCATCTGATACACACTTAAGCTAACAAGTGCCAACAGAGTATGTGCATATGGGATACTTTTTGCTGCCTTATGTTATATGACTACTCAATAGTGAAAGTGTTTTCTGTCATACTTACTCCGGGAGAACTCATCCTGAGCAGCCACAGTCCCCTCCATCAGTTTGGGCTTCACTAGACTAGTGCAGAGGCCATCTGCATCATTAGTGTAGTGCTGGAAATGAAAAAGAAGAATATAAGTTCTTTCCATGTAGTTCTCCTATTTAACCACTAGAGGCTGACAAATACACATACAATCTGTATCTGTAAGCTTAGCATACCAGAAATGTGGAGGCTGAAAACGCTAAGCCTTGGCTCATACTAGTGCTGCCTCATTATCATGTGTTTTTCAGTACATTTTTGTAGCGTGTTTTTGATGAGTTTTGATGCTTCATGTGATTTTTTTTGTAGGAGGAGAAGACTGGTTGTTAAACATAAAACCCTGCCGAAAAAACATGTACATGCATTTTTGCCTTATTCACGCGCTCCCTATGAAGGGGGACCAAAAACTCACTAAAGAAGCACCTACACCTTTTTAAAAAATCACACTGAACCATGTTGCACTGATGCGAGCAAGCACCATAGTGAATAATGTACTGTTTTGTGTATTGCAGCATAACAGCAGATGTAGGAGAAATTGCACTAGCGTGAAAGGGGCCTAGGTCTCTGGAACATTTATGGATTCATAACTCCTGATAGGCATGCTTGTTCTGCGTCACGTGTTCCAGATCATATTTAAGTCAGGGGGTCAGAATGACACTCAAGCAAATAGGGTTTTCAATAAAAAGACCAACAATCAACGGCGGCCCAGTCTGTATGGGGCACAGCCCCCCTAATCCATGCGTCTGACTCCTAATTTACATGCAGGGAGCTGGACGCATGGATTCCAATGGGGTTTTTTTTATTTTAGAAGCACATGATTAGAGCCAGAGGCTCTAATTGGCTGCAAAAATGGATGGGCTCGGGGCGCAGATCACTGCACTGAGCCCACCCAGTTGTGTGACAATAGAGATTTAAGATTTGCTATTGTCTTACTGATTCTCCTGTCGGCAAATCAGGAAGGGGGTCCCGAGACCCGACTGGCCACCGAGGAGAAGCCATCGTATTGGCCACCGAGGAGGAGGAGACCCAGAGGTCAGTATGCTTGAAGTACAACTAAAGGCAAAACTTTTTCGTTTTGGATAGAGTGGAGAGGGATTAGAATGCCTGTCAGGTTTTATTGCTGTGTGTGTCCCCCGTTAGGGAGATTCACCCTCTCTATTTGTCCTGTATTTAAAGTGAAAGTAAAAGAAAATCCCACATTTTAGGTTGTCCCCGAAAAAGTAAAATGGGAAATCCTCCAATGAGGACACTAGTTCTGGTGACCTGGGGGAGTCCCCAAGGGATTGCCTTAATTTGCAGGGATTTCCTTTCACTTCCTGTTTTGGCTATGAGACAGGAAGTGACAGAAAATCTCCCCAATGTGACACAAAAAACTGTTTTGCCTATAGTTACATTTTAAAAGTGAAGATTCAGTTACAAGTGGAGTCTGCTGGCCTAAAGCTGGGTACAAACATACTGTTTTTTTTTTTGTTCAGCTACTAGATTGAACAAAAAAAAAAAAAAAAACCTGACAGATCCCCGCATCATCAAATACGATGCGGATGCATGGATCGCTCTCGCTGAGGCATTGTATTGTGGCAGGGTGGCTCTCCCCACTGCTGAAATACAATGATCAGCACTCGCAGGCATTGGCTGCAAGTGATGATCGAATGCTGGTTTTCTAGCATGCCTACTTGGTGGAAGCAGGTCGTTAGACCGGCTCCATTGAACAGACAGCTGTACACACGGACCGAAAGTTGTCTGGCTGCTGCTGAGTCAGCCGATTTTCCGCCCATATGCTTAAAGTGATACTAAACAGAGAAGGGCTAATAATTCATTCACATCAAATATATATATATATATATATATATATATATATATATATATATATATATATATATATCATGCCACTTTATGTTGTGTTTATTTTAAAATCCTCCAAGTACCCCTTCCCTGCAGCACGGTTGTGTGGTCAAATGATATTTCCCTGTTCTTTGGCATCCGCAGGGAAAGATCTTTGGGAGGGGAGTTTAATACTCTGCTGATGTATTCTCTCTACAGTGAGTCTGTCTGGCCAGCCCTGATGGGTGCTGTGCCAGTCACATGACTAAGACCCCATACACACTATTCGATTTTCTGCAGATTTTTGTCTTCAGATTCACCAAAACCATATATTATGAGGTCATTCCTTAAGGCCCCTTTCACATGGGCGGCTGTTCTGCCGTTGCTAAATGCAAGCCAGATACCAGACTCCAAAGCACAACGATTACTTGCATTTATACATTCCGATTAGCCACGGTTACATGCAGCTACGTTTAGCTGCAGTGGAAACATTCTTTACATTCTTGACATTTCTGAAGTGCTTCCTATTGATTTTATATGCTTGTTGCTGTTGCTATCCGTAGATGACACAGTGCACTGCTTTTACCTGCAGATAGCTGCAGATAGCTGCATGACATCGTGGACGCATTCAAATCCATTTTTTCTAATCATTCGAAATCGTCTGTAATGAAACTGTTGCTAAATGCAGAGTGTGAAAGGGGCCATAGAAAAGCATTGTCACAGTATAACTGCGGTAGATAACCATCTATCCGCAGCTAAAAGCTGGATTCTAACCATCTGTGTGAAAGGGGCCTAAGAGTTTCAATTTGTATGCAATCGTGCAGGACCTTGCACTACATGGTTTTGGTATAGCTGAGGACAAAAATTTGCAGAAAATCTAACAGTGTGTATGGGGTCTAAAAGAATGTGTTTCAGAAGATCAATATCAAATAACGGTTTTACAGCTCCCAATACACCTTTATTGAACATCAAACGTGTAATTTTTGTGCATTAACCGATTCCTGACCGTCTCGCGTAGATTTACTGCTGCAGAGTGGCGCTGTCCCGCGAATCGCCGTCTATAAATGGCGACGCGCACTTGTGCCCGCCGCACTCTGCAGGACTGTGGCCGCGGCTTGGGCGGACTATCTCCGCCGGCGAGCCACGATTGCCTAGCAGAGAGGAACAAAGGTGTAAACAAGGTGGTTCCCTGCTCTGTCACTGGAATCAGTTAGATCTCTTTTGCCCCCAACAGCCCAGCCCCCTCACAGTAAGAACACGCCTAGGGAACACAGTTAACCCCTGGATCACCCCCTGCAGTTTAACCGCTTCACTGCCAATGACATTTTTACAGTAATCAGTGAATATTTAAATTTCTGATCGCTGTATGAATGTCATTGGTCCCAAAAAAGTGTCAAAAATGTCTGACATGTCCGCTGCAATATTGCAGTCCCAATAAAAATCGCAGATCGCAGTCAATAGTAAAAAAAAATAAAAAAAAATGCCAGAAATTAATTCTCATGGTTTGTAAACGCAGCAACTTTTGCGCAAACCAATCAAACGCATTTTGTTTTTTTATTTTATTTTTTGGATATGTATTTTAGCAAAAAGTAAGAAAGATTGTTTTTTTTTTTTTGCATTTGCAAATTGTCACTCTTTTTTGGTTTATAGCGGTGATCAGAAGTGACGCAAAGGGGGTAAAATACCACCAAAAGAAAGCTCTATTTGTGGGAAAAACAAGAGGCAATTTTAGTTTGGGTACAACGTCGCACAACAGCGAAATTGTCAGTTAAAGTGACACAGTGCTGAATTGCAAAAAGTGCTCTGATAGTAAAGTGGGTAAACCTTCTGATGCTGAAGTGGTTAATATGGTGTAGGCAGAGTCAAATATGATTGATATGAACTTTAATTTTGTTTAGACGGCATCTGGATCCAAAGCCTTTTTTTCCCCCTTTTGCTTAACAGGTATTAGCAATTACATTTGATATATTTAACATTTAACATAAAACTAAGCATTTGTGAGTTTCTTAGTGAATGTAATCAATCAGCATACTATATTCTGCCCCTATAGTGTTTTCAATAGAAGGACATGGATGAGGAGAAGTGTCATTTACCACCCTGTATACGCCCACGAGTGACTCTATACTCATGTGGGCTGCACAGATAAGAAAAAGAAGGAACTGAATAGCTTATAAGGGAACTGAAATTGAGCATGCTCCATAGAGGACACCTGCTGGTCTACATAATCTCAGGCTGCAGTGGGGACAGAGAGAAGATGGGAGGGACAGCTGAAGAAAGGATCAACCAGGCAGATTTCACTACACAAAACAAATGCTATAGTGGCTTTCTGACGATGCAAACTGCTATAGAACATGTAATGAGTTTTTCATGGGTCTGGGTTTAATGACACCAAGTCATCCACTGACTTCTCATAAGAATTGGAGACCTGGAGACCCCAGCGGCAAAGGTCAACATGTTCTGGGTCAAAGTTCCTAGGTTTTTAATAGAAAAATCTAAACTGAGAATAATTTTATTAACCATGACCTATGTGAAGAATACTTTAAATGTTGACATTTTGTATAGAACTTACAAATGTATTTCACAAAAGCAGATAAATACAGGTTTCACTGTAAAAATATTCAAGGCCTGGTGGTACCAAATCCCACCTGAAATATGAGATGCTTTTGTAACATATAATAAAGGATGTGTGTGGTGTTTCTTCCTAAATAAAGCTGAAGAGAATTCTCATTTTGTCACAGTAGCAGTGCACAGAACACACAGAATGTGGCTGCTTGCTGTCACTTCAGCCTATCTCAGTTCCTGGCACAGGAAGCTGGGTGAGGGGATTACTCATGCTCAGGAAGATGTTCGCACCATATGGTTATGCACAGTGACGCTTGGGTTTGCAAAACAGCTTGCAAATTATAGTATGCAATGCACTTCTGCAGAAGCAGTTCATTATAGAAAGTACGAAACAATACAGACTGTTTAAGACAATACTAATTGCATAGGCTCATCTGTCAGACAATAGATGTAAAGATGGAATTATCTCCCTATAACACTTGACATGTCTTAAAGTGGTTGTAAACCTAAAATATTAAATATAAACAAAGCACATCTATCTATAGTGTGTACTTGTCTCAATCCAGAGCACCAAGTGTCATTTCTGTCCACTGTCCTGTTTCTCTGCTTATAAGCATGAGTCCCTTCTGATAAATTTCCCAACGCCAAGAGAAAAATGGTGACAAGGGAGGGATCTCCAGCTGATTTGTTCCGGTGTGCAGGGGGGTGTTTCCCTTCCCTCCAATCAGCTCTCCTTACTGATGTAACGTCCGCTCTCTGTCCCCCTACTTTTCAGAGCTGAGAGGTCCTGCGTAAATTCTGCATTTTGAATGGATGTAGGGGAGAAGACTACTGTGGATCAACGGGTATATCTTCTGTAGAAAGATTTCTTTCATCTCTGTGTATCACTTGAGGCCAGTCACTTCACTGGGTAATACTTGAAAAAGTATTCACACCCCTTGAAATTTTTCACATTTTGTCATATTACAAACAAAAAATGAAAATGTATTTTTATTGTGATTTTATGTGATAGACCAACACAAAGTGGCACATAATTGTGAAGTGAAGGGAAAATGATAAATGGTTTTCAAATTTTTTTTTACAAATAAAAGCGTGGCGTGCATTTGTGTTCAGCCCCTTTTATTCTGATACCCCTAACTAAAATCTAGTGGAACGAATTGCCTTCAGAAGTCACCTAATTAGTTAATAGAGTCCACCTGTGCGTAATTTAATCCCAGTATAAATACAGCTGTTCTGTGAAGCCCTCAAATGTTTGTTAGAGAAACTTCGGCTGGTCATACATTAAAGAAAATTGTACAACTGCAAACCTATGAAGACATGGCCCTCCACCTAAACTGATAGGCCGGCTAAGGAGAGCATCATTCAGAGAAGCAGCCACGAGGCCCATGGTAACTCAGGAGGAGCTGTAGAGATCCACAGCTCAGGTGGGTAATCTGTCCACAGGACAACTATTAGTTGTGCACTCCACAAATATGGCCTTTATGGAAGAGTGGCAAGAAGAAAGCCATTGTTGAAAGAAAGCCATAAGAAGTCCCGTTTGCAGTTTACGAGAAGCCATGTGGGGGACAAAGCAAACATGGAAGAAGATGCTTTGGTCAGAGGAGACCAAAATGTAACTTTTTGACCTAAAAGCAAAACGCTATGTGTGGCGGAAAACTAACACTGCACATCACCCTGAACACACCGTCCCCACCGTGGAACATGGTGGTGGCAGCATCATGTTATGGGGATGCTTTTCTTCAGCAGGGACAGGGAAGCTGGTCAGAGTTGATGGGAAGGTGGATGGCGCCAAATACAGGGCAATATTAGAAGAAATCCTGTTTGAGTCTGCAAAAGACTTGAGACTGGATGGAGGGTTCACCTACCAGCAGGAAAACGACCCTAAACATGCAGCCAGAGCTACAATGGTATGTTTTAGAATTAGGTCAAAGCATATTCATGTGTTAAAATGGCCCGGTCAAAGTCCAGACCTAAATCCAACTGAGAATCTGTGGCAAGACTTGAAAATTGCTGTTCACAGACGCTCTCCATCCAATCTGACAGAGCTTGAGCTATTTTTCAAAGAGGCAAAAATTTCATTCTCTAGATGTGCAAAGTTGGTAGAGACATCCCCAAATAGACTTGCAGCTGTAATTGCAGCGAATGGTGGTTCTACAAAGTATTGACTCAGGGGAGCTGAATACAAATGCGCGCCTCACATATTTAGGCCGGTTTCCCCGCTGAGCTGATGCGTCTCCGCTCTCCGTGCAGAGACGGATCCGTCAGAGCCCCCGCTCTCCCCTATGGCAAATCGGATGACAACGGATCTGTCCGTTGTCATCCGATCCGCAGACGGATGGAAAAATGGTGTTTACGGGTCTGGAGCGGATCAGAGAGCGACGGGTATCAGCGAACATGTCTCCTCTGACATCCGGAGCTCCATAGGGGTGCATGGATGGTCCGTTCAGGTTCTTTCTGAAAAACGGACAGGCGGACCTGAACGGAACGTCCGTGTGAAAAGGGCCTTATTTTAAAACATTTTGAAAACCATTTATCATTTTCCTTCCACTTCACAATTATGTGCCACTTTGTGTTGTTCTATCACATAAAATCCCAATAAAATACATTTATGTTTTTGGTTGTAACATGACAAAATGTGGAAAATTTCAAGGGCTATGAATACTTTTTCAAGGCACTGTATATGCAAGGGTTTACAACCACTTTAAAGCTTTTGTGGTTCCCAAAATCAGCATACTAACCACAACATACAAAGCCATTCACAACTCTGCCCCGAGCTACATCACCAATCTTGTCTCCAAATATCACCCAAACCTTCCTCTCTGCTTCTCCCAAGACCTCCTACTCTCACGCTCCCTCGTCTCCTCCTTCCATGCTCGTCTCCAGGATTTCTCCAGAGCCACTCCCATCCTCTGGAACTCTCTATCTCAACCTGTCCGGTTATCTCCTACTGTTGCTACCTTCAGGCAATCCCTGAAAAGTCATCTCTTCAGGGAAGCCTATCACACTTTCATCTAATCTTTTACCACTCCCATCAGCTCATTCCCCACAGTTACAACCTTTTGTATCACCTGCCCCACCCTATTCGTTTGTAAGCTCTTCTGAGCAGGGCCCTCTTAATCCTCTTGTATTTGACTGTACTGTAACTGTATTGTCTCCCTTTTATATTGTAAAGCGCTGTGTAAACTGTTGGCGCTATATAAATCCTGTATAATAATAATCTTGTGAAATCTGCGATTACCTCCTACCTACCCATAAAACTAGAGATGCAGCCAAAATATATTGTACGAAAATGGTGTTTTCAGCATTTTGATGACAAAGAAAAATGTGCCGACAATGCCGCTGACCAAAACATAACAAGGGTGTGTTATTGATGCATTCTTGCATGCATTTCAATGGGTAGGTGTGTTTTTGGTGCGTTTTTTTTTTTAACTGCCCAAAAATGCAGCAAACAAGATTTTTAACACAACGGAAGCACAACAGACCAGTGTGAAGAAATACACATAATTTAAAGTGATGCATTTTTCTTGAGCTTTTCTTGTACACTAAAGGTACCGATAATGGTCGACATATTCATTTAAATTCCTGAGGTTAATTAACCAGTTCAATACAGGGCACTTATACACCCTTCCTACCCAGACCAATTGTCAGCTTTCAGCACTCTCACACTTGAATGACAATTACTCAATTATAATTTTTATTATTATTGTTATAATACAAGATTTATATAGCGCCAACAGTTTACGCAGCACTTTAACACTTTTTTTCATTTTTTCCACACAAATAGAGCTTTCTTTTGGTGGTATTTAATCACCACTGGGATTTTAATTTTTTGCGACATAAGTGAAATTTTTGAAAAAAAAAAAATTTACCTTTTTTTTTTTTCGTTTCTATGATAAAATTTTGCAAACAAGTCATTTTTGTTCATACATTTGGGCCAAAATGTATACTGCTACATATCTTTGGTAAAAAGTAAACCAAATTAGTGGATATTATTTGGTATAGAGTCCACAAGCTATGGAGCCAATCATTAAAATTTGATCAAATCTGATGTACTGACGGCCCATCTCATTTCTTGAGGCCCTGAAATGTTAGGAAAGTACAAAAACCTTGAATGACCCCTTTCTGAAAAGTAGACAGTCCAAAGGTATTTAGTATGAGGCATGGCGAGTTTTCTGAAGTTGTAATTTTTTCCCACACTTCTTGGGAAAATTAAGAAATTATACATATTTTTTTTTTATACAAAATTATCATAATAAGTTATTTCTCACACACAGCATATGCATACTTCCAATTACACCCCAAAATACATTCTGCTATTCCTCCCCAATATGGCAATATCACGTGTGAGACTTTTTCATAGTCTGGCCACATAGAGAGGCCCAACATGCAGGGAGCACCGTCAGGCTTTCTAGGAGCATAGATTACACACCTAATATCCTAAGGACCTATTACACTTTTGCGGGCCCTGGAGCACCAGTACAGTGGAATTACCCACAAAATGGTCCCATTTTGGAAAGTAAACACCCTAACGTATATTCTATGAGGCATTATGAGTCTTTTGTACGGTTCAATTCTTTCCACAAGTCTTTGGAAAACATGGGAAGAAAATGAAAACGTACTTTATTTTTTCTCACAAAGTTGACAATTTATATGATATTTCTAACACATAGCATGTATATAGCAAATATTACCCCCCAAAATATATTCTGCTAATATTCCGAGTATGGCGATACCATATGTGTGAGACTTTTACACAGCCTGGCCACATAGAGAGGACCAACATTGAAGTAGTACCTTCAGGCGCTCTAGGAGCATAAATTGCACCTCTAATTTCATTCCTACCTATCACACTTTTGAAGGTCCTGGAGCACCAGGACAGTGGTATTACACACATAATTACCCCATTTTGGAAAGCAAACACCCCAAGGTATATTCTATGCGGGTACTCATGGCCTGGCGACAGGCACTCGGGTACTAAGATGGGCTGGTGACAGGCACTCTGGTATTAAGATGGGCTGGTGACAGGCACTCGGGTACTAAGATGGGCTGGTGACAGGTACTCTGATGGGCTGGTGACAGGTACTCTTTATTACTGGGAGGGGGGCAATCAGTGTGCTTGGTGTATACTGTAAGCGGTAACTGGCTGTTACCGCAAACTCCTCCTGACACATACGATCAGTGTGTGAGAAGGAGAACCCGGTAAGAGCTTGTTACCGTGGTTTGTTGACATTCTGTGACTGGCTGTGATTGGACACAGCCGGTCATGAGGTAAAGAACCATTTTTATTGGCTATTGGCCTGATCGGGGCTGGGCTTTGTCTGGGGGACAAGCCTCAACCCCGATCACCGTGCAGCGAGCGCAGATCTCCAGAGTGACCGGCGGTGATTGGATACAGCCGGTCACCTGGTAAAGAGCCAGATTTTATTGGCTCTTTACCCTGATCGGGGATGGGCTGTGTCCCGAGGACACGCCTGATCCACGATCGCTGCGCTGAGGGCCCCTGGGGTCCGTAGTAGCAGCAAAATATCGAGGACGTCATATGACACTTGTCCAGGATGGGAGATCCCTCCTGCGGATGTCATTTGACTAAAGCGTGGTATTGAAGTGGTTAAAAACTGGAATAGAATACAGAAGGTAAGCAACTCTTGTAGAGTTTACTCTTGATAGTTGCTCTTTCCAATTGCAGCAGTACAGAAGCGCAGTAGGACAAAAGGGCAATAGTTTTCAACAAACAGTAGTTGGATACAGTAAGTTTAAATTATTTCTAGTTTCCTTAAAGTATTTCAAATTGCTTTTCTTAAATTGTTTGCTTGTTAACATTGGTATTTTGGCTGTGGGTCCCCGGGAGTCGCGTCGCTAGCACCTAGTCCGCACAGGAGCCCTGTGTCGGGTAGGGGCTAGTCCCATTTCTCGGTTATTTTAGACCGAGAAATGGTCCACTGGCCGACATAGGTTAGTGGCGGCCAGTGAGACCTCTAGACGCGAGCGACGTGCCACTAGCCCCAACTCCGAACAGGGGGTCTGTTTCGGGTCGGGGCTAGTCCGGTTATCGGTTATTTTTACCAAGAAATGGAGTACTGGCCGACACAGGTTAGTGTCGGTCAGTGTCTTACAGTTGTTTGGTGCCATTGTTCGAGAATGGCCCAAGAGGAAGAGTGTGTGACTAGCATACACAGTCCTCCTCAAA